>JAOYSI010038703.1:0-13980 GCA_025775065.1 Hiodon alosoides
TTTGTAAATTTTTACTTCACATTTCAGGAATGCCATGGCAACACTTGTTGCCATGGCATTCCTGTGTTCCACTTGTATTCTAGAATTCGAAATCCGAAAAGGTCCGTTATTTAGAAGACAAAATCGGAGTAGAAAAAAGCAAGCCGAGGAGCCATAACTGCTATAGGGAAATTGAGGTAAACAGGAAATCCCTATAAGAATCATTTTTATCTATAATATTAATGAGCTAGTATATTATAACATAGGGTATAGTGCCATCTATGGGTGTAAGACTGTCTGCCTCGATTGCGAATGAAATAGAACATACAAATAGAGAAAATCACAGCGAAATGTTTTATTTCTTTGTTTTTTTGTTTTTTTTTTGCAGCCTGAATTAAGGACAAACCGAATAATTGAAGACGTGGCCCATATGTGAAATCTGTGAGTATCTTTAAGCAATTTCAAAAAAGGATCATATTGGATACACCAAGGTAAACAAAACCCATTTTAACATAAATATTTTAAAATTAAACATATAGACAAATTTAAATATTAAAAAATTAAACATGACTAAACGTTCAATTTACCTGAAAATGTAATTCAATATTTAACGTAAAATAAACATTAAACAGCGGTGTACATAGGCTAACAAGTTCTAAGTGTTTTACGCAGGTGTTCAAATACGTTAAAGATCACTGAAGATCGCAGGACAGTTAAAGAGGTTAATAATTGATCAGATTTAGGAATGTTCGATAAGGGTGTCCAAAGCTAAGGTATGTAAACGCTACAGGCTGGCAGGGTGTTTTATAGGGCTGCCCCCTATTAGTCGACCAAACTTTAGTCGATGAGGAAAGTCTTGGTCGACCAAGTATTGATTGGTCGGTTGGTCGCGGGGGGAAACTCTCGTTTTTTTTAGTTTTTTTTTATTTATTTTTTTTAGAAAAGGCTGTTTTTCACTAGTCGACTAATGGCTTAAAATAACGGGTACTAGTTGACTAGGAAAATCTTCAGTCGGGGGCTGCCCTAGTGTGTTCAATGGTAAGTATGCACAGACCGCTAATGGAGCAATGTAGCTTTTAATGTTAGCGTGATTATTGTTCAATAAGGCAGAATAAATATGTTTGCTTTGATAAACGTGGGGATCTTTCCGTACAATCTCCATGGTGATTTACATTTAATGCAAAACAATGGGGGATTGAGGCCTATTTAATCTGACTTTTTTTTTTTTAATTAAACACTTTAAAAAAAAGTTATCTTCTATAAAACTGAAAAATACCGCAATTCAATTTCTATAAACCAAATACATTTTTGAATAGGATACAGGTTCAATGTGTGAACTGCTTATTTTCAAGAGCCAATTCTGCCCCGATTGTCTGACTGCCCAAACTATCAAGTTATTCTCTGTCATGGCTACATGGCCAATCAAACGATGAGCAAGATCCGTTGGTATTAATTATTAATTCTATTCCTTATTACCGAGGTTATATGTTACCCAACCACTGACTGAAAAAGAGACAAAAAAAACCCATTCAAACCGATCATACAGTATGTGGTAATTATGACAAGAAGTAATTACACCAGTAGCTATAAAGAACTGTCTCGTTTAGGCAGCGGTATTAGCGCGGAAACTCGACACGCGGAAAACTCGACACGGGGCAAGTTTATGAATCTTTTTTAACGGGTTCCCCATTTCTTTTCTTTTTAACCAGTTTCTTTTTTTCCTTGTTCCTTTCACAGGTTATTCAGAGCATCAAATCTGAAGGGTTAAATTAAGGCAAATCACAAACGCAAGTCACCTCCTCTGAGCGTAATCCTGTGACTTCGCCAAAGAGCCCTGGCACCACAGATTTCTGTTGCTAAGTAACAAAGTTAAACAAGAGAAAGCCGGCCGTTTTTACAGCCCTCTGTGCTTGTTAAAGAGAACTGGTGCAATGTAATCTGAATTTTTCCCCCTCCAATAGGAGCACCACCGGAAGGCATTATGTGTGAATCACCGGACAAAAAAATCAAACAGACGTTATCCGGTGGAGAACACCGGCGTTCTCTAACTTCGGAGAAGTCAACTCGGCCTCATCTCTCCGCGGTTAACGCAAATCAAAGCTGGTAAGAGCAAAAACAACATTTATTAGTATACAGCTATTAACCTTTAGACTCTGCATCAAATATTTTAGGCTTTAACTTTAGCTTGTGAACATGATAAAAGGCCTCCCACTCGATAATGTTCAGCTAGGTAATAATTGACAGTCAAAGGGCTAAGCTAAATCTTGGATTAGAGTTTTTTTTATTATTATAAGAAGCTATATCTGCACTGAAAAAGTGTCACTTTGTTTCAGGGTAATTAGTAAATTCATGTTTTATTGAAAATATCAATTAAATGTGTTTCTGTACAGCCAATTTGGCCATGTAAAATGTCATTTTAGAAAATGAATCTGTTGAGTAGATAAGAAAACAAAATTTCCACAAACCAATTACATTATTTAATTATCACCCATATTTATAAAATTAAATAATCTGTCCCAATAGAAAACAAAACAAAAATCAATTTTTAGATTTATTTATCTATCAAAAAAAATGATAAAAAATTTTTTCCGGGAGTACATTTTTGAGTCTGATCGTTTCCATTATAAGTTATACAATACTGCAAGTTATACAATACTGTGAAATAATGTCATTAATGAGTTTACCACGACGTGACTTTTTTTACATTCACGCCCTCCCAACAGAGAGCAGGAATGAGCAACCCCCCTCCCTGAGCACCCTACTTGTGTTTCAGTTTTATTTTTTTTTAAGCCTTTTAAAAAGCTTAAATGAAGGTTTCCACTAGGAGAGATCTGCTGGCTGCACATGTCTGCGACACCCGGAATGAGCCGGGGAAACAAGTCAGCTTACACTGCCCGTCTCCCTGCTCTTGAATATGATTAATGAGTCGCAAAAGGGCCCGGAGGCCTCATAACGGAGGCTCTCTCTCTCTCTCTCTTTAAGAGGGGAGGTGTGGGGTACAAAAACCCCAACCATCATTTATCATAACTCTGATTTGACTTCACTCACTCGAAGTCCGGGGCGCAGATCACTCAGCTGTATCTCGTGTTCCGCTCGGCGCCCGCCATCAACCGCCATTTGTTTACCGGCAACGCTGCATTCATCACCTCACTTCCCCAGTTGTTATTGTGTATTAACCTTAATTAGAGAGAGTATTGTCTTAAGATATCCCCCCAGGCAGGGATGGGTGAGCGAGCAGGACTGGATACGTAACAGCGCTCCATTCCATAGCTCCTCTGCACACTGCTTCCAGGCCTACACGATAACGCTGTTTCGATGTAAATAGAAACTCTCTCCTCTGACGTTATTTCAGGGGGCTCTGCTGTTCACCTTGTCAGGCTGCCGTGACTTCTGCGGCGATTAGACGATTAGGCTGAGTAGTAATTAGGGGGTTGCTGTGAAAGCGGGCAAACGGGCCGATCGTGCTTTGTCGTTCCAGCTCTATGGCTAAAGGGAAAAAAGGCAGCTCCCCCAAGGGGAGGAAGATCACTCTCAAAGTGGCCAAGAACTCCGTGAAGCTGACGATGGACGGCAAGCGCAGCCTGGACCTGAGCAACATGCAGATCAACACCTTTCCCAAGTGCATCCTGAAGCTGGCTGACGTGGATGAGCTGGACCTGAGCCGCAACACGCTGAAAAAGATCCCCGACTCCATCGAGTGCTTCCTCAAACTGCGCCGGCTGGACCTCCACAGCAACCGACTGGAGCAGCTTCCGGCGAGCCTCGGGAAACTGCAGGACCTCTGCCACCTCAACCTCTGCAACAACCGCCTGAGCGCCGGCGGGCTCCCCGCCGAGATGGGCCGCCTGCAGAACCTGCGCACCCTCAACCTGGGGATGAACCGCATCGAGAGCCTGCCCTCCTTCCTGGCCACGCTCAAGGGCCTGCAGGAGCTGGGCGTCTTCGACAACATGCTGACCGCACTGCCGGACTGCGTCAGCGGCCTGCCCAACCTCACAAAGCTCAACGCCAAGGGCAACCCCTTCGCCCGGCCCGACGACGGCAGCGCCTCCGACCCCATCCAGAAAGTGGAGTGCCTGTACTTGGTGAACCAGGATATGTTGTGCACACTTTGCCTCAACAAGTGCAAAGAGGAAAGGCAGAAGCTGACCATGGGGAAATATGCCGTGGCCAGCCACAGGAAGCCTCTTTTCCCAGGGCTGACCACGCCAAACTCTGTCGCACAGGAGAACCAGACACTGTGGCGGTGAATTACCTCTTTGTAAGGGTATCAAAGAGTGCTCAAAATCAGCACAGGAATGGGGGGGGGAAAGGGACTATACTTTTAGAGACATGTTTACTCGCATATATTTCAAATAGTGATAAGTCTCAGAGCGCACGCGTTGTGTTTTTATTTTATTGTCAAAAAACAGAAATAACTTACTTTAGGTACTTAGGGCACAAAAAATATACACATACTAGACGAAGGTCCTCAAACATAAACAAACTTAAATGAATTTTGTAAATCATAACACTGTAAATGTATGCATGAATGTAGTTCATTTCTTAACAATAAAGAAGCAGAAACAGTGATTTACAGATGAGTCTGTCTTTCAATCTTGTAACACCCACAAGTTGATGGGTTTAAATCTTATTGCTTTCCACTGGACTCTGTCCTAAAGCTTTTTCTTTCCTGAATGCCTGAACTGTGGTAGCGTTCAGCCCGGTTTACTCTACAGAGCTCAGAGTGATCAGTGATCGCCCGCCGGTTAAAGCAACGCGGAGCCGCACGCAGGCCGGTGGCACCACGCGGGTGATCTACACCGAGGCCCGAGACGGGCGAGACCACACTCACCTCCCGGTGAAGGCTTCCATGACCCCTCGACCTTTTAACGATGGCACAACCGAACACAACCTGAGGGGAGATGGGACGAAATCAATGGGCAAGTGTGGGGCGGGCGTCAGGAAGGGGAGCTCTCCAGGTTTACAATTTTACCTTTTAAAGGCGACAATGTGTTCTTTGTTCTGAAACGCCAGGAAAGTGGAATGCCCGTTTCTCATGAATATTTCCAGCGCATTGTCCTGAAAAATCCAAATGAGTAGAATACTGCAATTTAAAAAAAACAAACCCGAGAGGATTTACCGTGACACACGCGCGCGCACGCACACACGTACACAAAACAGAACTTGGGCAGGAGGCAGAAACAGTGAGCATTTTGTTTTCTCTTCAGCTCTTCAGATGAAAAGGCAGTCGACAGACGTTAACAGGAAAATGCGTTTCACTACAGTTAAATAACACAACGTTGCATCTGGGCCCAATCATTAGTGTTGTTATGAAGGTACGGGCACACATTTGTAATCCTATAAACGGTAGGAATATGAGCACATATTTTCGTCCTTTTGAACAACGTATATTTGACTTGGAGAATGTTTTTTCCCCCGAGGCAAAGCGCTCCAGTTTTCTCTGCCTTTATTAAGTCTTACCTCCAATAGGAAGCGCATGAAATGGACCTCTTTAATCTCTTCGTAAGGGTGCCGGCTGCAGTTCGGACCTGCCGAACTCGGTTCCTGGCTGAACATACTGCAGATGAAGGAATCTCTAACACTAACATCAAAGTGGGAAGAAAAAAAAGAGTCATTATTTCCTAGTCCAGCAGACCTAAAACACATATCATATTTTTTTTTTTTTAATATATTTTACCAAATCATCATAAATAACAAACTAAAGAAATCGCGTTGGCCAACGCAACACAGAGCCTCGTTCAGGAACGTGATCAGGCCATGTGCTTGAGTGGAGTTGAAAGTTGGGTGGAGCGTTACCTGCTGGGGTGGTGGCAGGAACAGCACACATCCCCCGAGGCGGAGAGGGTGAAGCCCTCACAGATGTAGAGGTCGGCTTTGCCGAACAGCAGCACCCCCTCCGCGATCAGGTGACCGTTGACAACTACCGCGCCGAGCTTGCCCTGCACCTGGGGATCGTTTTATAAGGCAGACATGTGACAAAACCGCAGGCCAAAAACGGCTCTTAACTTCACTCTAAACTCTGTTGTTGTAGGGCAGCAGTAGTTAAAACACAATAAAGAAAAATTAGCATTTTTAGAATTTCAAGGCGTTTTTAGGACGTTATAATTTTTTCCCCAATTGTTGTCTCCAGTGTTCTCCCGGTAATCCCGCTGTTTCGAACCTCTGAAAACTGAATTCAAGGATTGGTAACTGTCTCGAACCGATATGTTGTCACGGTGAGAAATAAGAGTATACAATGATGTTAACTTTAACAGCTAAGTACAGACGGAACAAATACAAACCCATTAACCAGAGCATTGGGATTTTAATCTAATCTAAAGCAATTTTAGTTTAGAGCTCAGATGTTGTAGTCGTTGAGTAATTGGAAGCGTGAACACATCTCAGTCGACGCTATTGCTGAGTCTACAAAAATCCTGGTCACGCCTTGATTGATTAGCTTCAGCCTCATTATTACTACAAAGTGTCACACACACACACACACACACACACACAAACTAACATACAGACAAAAGAGGCAAGTAGGCAAATAGCCACTCCGGCGATGAAAAAAACAGAACTTCGATCTGCAGCAAATTCCCTAATTTGCATGGCTAATTTTATTGTCTCCCTTCATTTCACACCATGCAACTCACACCTGGCCCCGTTCTCTGCTCAACCTCACCCCAAGCCCCCGTGGGACCCCCCGCCCCCAAACCATATGGGGTGCCGGCCCACGAGCACTGGCTGTGCCATTAATACAAATCAAATCAGCCTCTCTCGCTCTGAGAGCGCTTCTCGGCCTCGCCAAAGAGGTCCGGCCGTTTATTGGGAGAATTAATCAATGACAAACAATAGAAACATCGCTAATTGATTACAACCCTTTTCCCGGGCACGGATCCACCTGGTGGCCCCTTCTTTCACAGAGGTCCAATAATAACACACCTTGGAGCTAGGTGAAAATTCCGCCGTGTCGCGGCTAAAGACAGCGCCCCGAACTTTATCGGAATGGAAGTGGAAAACGCTAGGATAACGCGATAGCGCGAACAGGCCCAGGTGGGTGCAGATATTTAAGTAAACCGAAACCAATGAGCAACGTACTGCCTCTCAGCGCCGGGTATGTGGTGCAAAGCAACGTGGTACTTCATCTTTCCAGCACATTCATCTCCCAAGACTCAAAGTGCATTAACAGCTCTGCTATTTTTAATTATAATATCAATACAAATATAAATACATTCCGTCTGCTTCATTTTTTTTTTTTTTTTTACATCTGATGACAATATTTCAAGTTTGCTGAAATTTGAGTTTTTTAAATGCTCTCTGGAGTTGGTCTGAAGGTACAGCATATTAAATAAAAGTCTTTAAAAAAACGCCTAACTTAAGAGTACTTTTGAGGGAAAAGGCTCCATTTTCATCTGCAGACACCATGCAAAGTGCAATCTGTGTCCTGAGTTATTGCTTTTTTTAAAATGTCAAAAGCGAGATGAAATGTTAAAAATATTTTAATCTCCCATTACTCCGGTTTTGGGAAATCCAGATTCCGTCAGATAAGGTACCCCTGGTGGAATAAGAGGCCTAGTGGGGGGGGGGGCTGGGCGCTCGATACTCGTTCATTATCTTTATGAAAAGGACACTTGAGTAAGTTGTCATTCTGTGCAAGTCTAATTATTCCAATAGATGAAAAGTACCATGCAAGACAGCATGAAGTGTGCTCGTGGATTAATGAGCATGAAAGAAACGATTCAGCTGACAGGCATCGCAGCAGGGCTAGAACCCTCTAAATGAATACAAGACAGTTGACGTCACCCCCTACTGTTTTTATTAATACTTCTGTCAAGTGAACGCAGGCCTGCCAGCGTAGAGCCTGGGAAATCCCTGCTCAACCTGCTGAGGCTGCAGACCCGTTCTGTGTCCTTTTACAGGGGGCAGAGATGCACGTCTGTTACGGCACCACCAACAGCCAACAGAAGGTGCCTCTGTGCCTATGGAGAAAGGGTGGAGATCACTGCGGAGGCCTGACGGGGCAGGCCCCTAGGTTTTCTCCTCCGTCCTCACCTCCTCGCCTTCGGACAGCTCCTGCAGGATGGCCTGCGTCTCCATGCACTGCTCCAAGACGTCGTCGCTGGTGGCAGTATCGCTCAGCGAGCGGAAGAACGTCAGCCGCTCGCAGTCCAGGCCGGCCTCCCCCACCTCCAAACCCGTCTCGCACAGGATCCTGGGCTCTGTGGACACACGTGCGCCGTGGATCTTCACCGTGCATTAATGTCCCGGGTCAGTCACAAACCCAAGGAGGTGTGAGAAAGGGGTGTGGAGCAGTGAAACGGCTTCAGGGTCTACCTGAGTTGGGCTCGGCGTCATCTGCCATTCCTTTGCTTTCCTCCACCGGATTGTATTTCAGATGGAGGCCCAGGTTAGATGCTGGAAACTGTAAATCACAGAGTCAGGTAGAGTGACAGAGCTTCCTCTCATCCACACTACTGTCTATCAATCTTTGTCAGGCATGTAGGGACACCACGTCAGGCACGTAGGGACACACGTCCAACATGTAGGGACACACTTCAGGCATGTACGGACACACGACCAACATGTAGGGACACACTTCAGGCATGTACAGACACACGTCAGGCATGTAGGGACACACTTCAAGCATGTACGGACACACGTCCAACATGTAGGGACACACGTCAGGCATGCACGGGCACACGTCAGGCATGTACAGACACACGTCCAACATGTAGGGACACACTTCAGGCATGTACAGACACTTGTCCAACATGTACGGACACACGTCCAACATGTAGGGACACACGTCAGGCATGCACGGGCACACGTCCAACATGTAGGGACACACGTCAGGCATGCACGGGCACACGTCCAACATGTAGAGACACACGTCAGGCATGTACGGGCACACGTCCAACATGTAGGGACACACGTCAGGCATGTACGGGCACGCGTAAGTCATGTACGGTCACATGTCAGGCACGAACAGGCACACTCCAGGCATGTACTGACACGCGTCAGGCGTGTACAGACACACGTCAGGCGTGTACGGACACACTTCCTGGCTGCCGATAGAGCTGGGATGGTATATCACCTTTTTGGAGCGGCGCAAGGCTTTTCTGCGTATGCGTGGCCTCATTCGGTTGGGCCCCTCAGCAGAATCCTGCACCCACCCCTGCTGGAGAAACACCCCGGACCCAGGGCCAAACAGGCCCCTCTCACGGAGCAGGTCTTCCTCTGTCTTCATCCACAGGCCGCCCATCCTGGCTTTCTCGCAGTGAAGCACCTGTCAGCGGAATCACAGAGAAGATGGGCGTTGTCATCGAGTTATTACGACTACCTGCTGGTGTCACACAAGACAACAGGATGGTGCTTGGATAAGAAATGGAAACCTGTACCTGTAGGTGGTTTTTCAGAAGGCTGTCGAACATCTCTTGGCCTGTGCTTCGGTTTACCTCGACGAACGCCAAGTATTCCTTCGAAACATTAAAAGAGAGAATTAAAATAATGGGGAGGAAAATACAAGGCTAACGTAGCCTTCGTACACAGATTTTTACACTGATGATAAACTCTTTAGCCGCCATCGCGTGACACGGCCGTTCATATTATTATTTTTTAAATCCATTTTGGTGCTCCACAAAATATCCAACGACATTTTTTTCATCTGTTTTGTACGGTTAATTTTTTTTCATGCTAAATTACATTCAGTAGGAAAATAACCTACTGGCTATGGAACCCACAATAAAGCCTGTCTCCAAATCCAATTGTTTTCACTGTGCTATAATTAAGTTAAACTATAATATCAGCATGGTGCTAGGTGGCTCCTGGCGTCCCGCCAGCCCCCATGTCCTGCTGATATATTACATTGATTGGCATTACCCCGCAGGAAGCCCACGCTCTACAACAGAACTCATATTTAGTTTGCTTAAAGGGTCATTAAGCCGATAATCACAGTGGTGTCCTCGCAAAGCTAGTCAGATATCCACAAGACACTGTCATGAAGAGTAACCCAGGAAGCATGCTTCCACTTCATCGGGGAGCGCCGGTTCACAACGAGGGCAGCCCGCAGGAGCGTCCCGCGCTACACCACCTGCTCGGGGGAGGGGGGGGGGGGCCGTGCTTCGACGGATCAGGACTGGGCACAACGACCGCAGACGGCTCCTGACCTTGATTCACGCGCAGAACAACGAGTCTCCCGAGGGGACAGATCCCCTGCCTTTCTGATGAGCGTAATGTACTTCTGACATTTCTCCCAACCATCTCAGAGTCTCAGAGTCTCAGAGCACTGTGTGCCACCAGGAGAAAAACGGTGCCCTGGCCACTTTGTCTTTGTGGAGGACTATACTGGACTCTGGGCTACCCTGCAGAGTACGTGCCTCCATCAGAAACTGACAGAAAAGCTAACTTCAAAGCAATGTATTTGCAATGCAGAACATTTTACTCAAATAAATGTTTTTTATTCTTGCACTCAAATTAACAAAAACAATGTTATAAAAGAAAAAAAAAAAAGTGTGCGTTAGTTGGGTAAATGTTACAGAAATGTTGTATGGTGTAAATTGTCTTAAAAAGGGTGGTCTTAAGAATTGTTCTATTAGGGAAAACATTTTCACATAATCGAAATTATTTATTAAGAAAAACATAAGTAATATATAGCATTAATTACGAGTCTTATTGAATAAGAACTTATTTGGTTGTTTAGGCATTCCACATTAAATATACAACTCATAACAGCTCCCCTACAATTAACATCATGCTAATTTACATTTTAATTACTTCCCACCAAGTCACTATCTTTGGCGTTTTACACACCATAATGTCAACTTAATTGTGTGCTGATGGTGAATGCGTAATGAACTTATCTTGATCATTAGTGGAGGTAATTATCTTTTTAATATGAAGACAAAAATAATTATACAAATGTTATGGTTGAAAAGAATGCTTTAAGGTTTTTAAAATACGACTTTTAAGGACAACTTTAAGGAACACTGAACAGCTACCTCTCACCTCACAAAACGAGTATTTAGGAAATGCTAATTCTCGGGACTAATGAGAGGTGTATCGCCCCGTTTTAAGCAGGACTTTGATAATCGTCTGAGGCAGAAAACGAAACTTCAGATTGCCCAGAGTACAAAAATACCTTCCCGTCGGTCCGCATTCCAAAACTCTATCAGTGATATACATGCTAGACGTTGATTAAACTCCTGATTACAGTCTCATCAGACCACATATCTTTAAAATCCAAACTTGTAATGAGAACGAAAGTGCCAAGAGTCTAATTAGACTCGGGTTACATAATAAAAAACACATATAAAGACACGTTCTGTTCTTTAACTGTAAGATAAAGATAATTACATTCATTGATTTAATTCTAGAATGTTCCAAGGAATTGAAATACAGAGACCCAACTGTATTAATAAAGCTGTATTCAATATAATATAATCATGTCTACATTGGCTTCATTAGGGACATTGCCCTGACTGACAATATTTTTCCAGTACTTAACAATTACCACCAACAGCACTGACATGAATAATTCAGTGAAACCAAACAAATAGGGTTTTTTTCTTTCTTTTCTTCCTTTCAGGTAATTTCAGGGGATGAATTGTGCTGGATTTTGTTCAAATTACCGGCAGTTCAGAAAGACAATCTCGCCATGTGCAGGCAACTTCCGCGGAGTCCGGTAAAATCCACATCTCATTCTCCGCGTCGCGGCTCGGAGTGGAACAATTTATCAAAGCCGCAGATAGGCTGTCAGGGCTTGATATGATAAAGAATAACACAAAATGAATAATGCTTTCATCGGATTGGGAGTCCTTATAATTACGAGCCCCCGTTTGTCAACGAGCAGAGACAGCAGTTGCAGAAACACCAATTTCATGCACTCGTGCCTGAATGATATCGCTCCGCTTCCCTTTCCAGATGGCGACATTTCCACCGGAGGAACTAATGATGTGGGCACGTTCGCAGGGAGTAAAAAAACAACAACGCCACAGTCTTTAACCTTCACCGACTCTCAGTGTGTTCTACAGAATGTTCCCTGGGAAAAATTAACAAATATCAATTACTTTGCTCACTGAGGTGTAATCGGCTGTAATAATCAAAACGAATTTAAAAAAATAATTAAACAGACCCCAGGGCAAGTTGCCCCTGCTCGTGCTATGACATCAGAGGGCACATGTGCCCCTGAAAGGGACTTCTCACACTGCTAATAACCCGTGTTTTGGAGGAATCTCCTTCAGTGCCAGTATATTGTGAAACACTTCCTGCGTGACTGAAGCCCTCAGCCTCGCAACAAACATAACAGAACGCAACAAAGCCTCCGTATCAGTGTATTTGTATCCAACAGACTACGTCTCCTTCCGTGACTGAAAATATGCTATTAATGGCACTCGGGCATATGTTATACATCAAACAGTTGTCTTCAAATAAAAGATAATTGCGCCCCAATGTTTTACGAGGCAGGATATTACAATAACATGTTTTTTTTCTCAGTCAGCACAGTTCACTGCCCACATAGCACAGGAGAACGCACATAAAAACTGACTGGGTATGAGTGTGTGTGTGTGTGAGTGTGTGTGTTGTGAGTGACAGTGTGTAAGCGAGTGTGTTTATAACAGATCATTGATAATTTTACACGCTCCATAGTCAACCTTTTCACAGGAAACAATACCTTTTTCATATGTTCAGGATTACATTTCCATTTTTGAGAACAAGCCATGGTTCAACAGAAATAAGCCTACAGCACTGGGCCCCTACCTCTACAGTGCAGTGTGAGCCTTTCCCTAGCTTCTTCTGAGCGGTGCGCACAGCCACACTGAGGGGATTGGGCTTCTTCTGGTGGAATTTCTTCTTCTGGGACTCTGAGTGAAAAAAAAGGACACATGCGCTTTAGCTTTTACGCTTCGAAGAAGTTGAACCTCAGTGCAGGGCCGCGGTAAAACCAACACCTGAACACCGCGTCTATAGCAGGCGACGGCGGCGCCGCTAGCGGACAAACCGATGAAGAGCTGCCAGGCTCTGAGGGCCGTTTCCTCCCAGAGGGGGCTGATGTCGTCCAGGGAAACCTGCCCCTCCTCCCTGCTCTGCTTGACGGACAGCTCGATCTTGTAGGCCTCCTCCAAGGCGCTCTTCCTCTCCAGCATCAGCTTGTTCCACGTGCTCTCCACCAGGGCCACCAACTGCGACTCCACTGATGGGAACAATCATCGCCATTAAAAACCAGGCATCTACAACCAGAGTTTCACTCCCGTAATGTGCATGCCTGTGTAATCACTCCAGTAACGTACCTGCCTGTGTAATCACTCCAGTAACCTGCATGCCTGTGTAATCACTCCAGTAACCTGTATGCCTTTGTAATCCCTCCAGTAACCTGCATGCCTGTGTAATCACTCCAGTAACCTGCATGCCTGTGTAATCCCTCCAGTAACGTACCTGCCTGTGTAATCCCTCCAGTAACCTGCATGCCTGTGTAATCACTCCAGTAACCTGCATGCCTGTGTAATCACTCCAGTAACCTGTATGCCTTTGTAATCACTCCAGTAACCTGCATGCCTGTGTAATCCCTCCAGTAACCTGTATGCCTTTGTAATCACTCCAATAACCTGCATGCCTGTGTAATCCCTCCAGTAACCTGCATGCCTGTGTAATCCCTCCAGTAACCTGCATGCCTGTGTAATCCCTCCAGTAACGTACCTGCCTGTGTAATCCCTCCAGTAACCTGCATGCCTGTGTAATCACTCCAGTAACCTGTATGCCCGTCTAATCCAGTACAACAGTTATGTGGCTTAAACAAAAATATTTATACTATTGTAAAAGACTCAAGTCAAGAAATGAATATATGTCTCAAGTAAAAGAAGGAAATAAAACACTGAAAACAGTGTTAATTGAGAAAAGAGAGAGCACACACTTTATTTAGCTGCTGAATAGGATGTCTGCGCTACATCCTTTTAGCAGCGTTAGCTCCAATAAGCATTTTGTGGGGGCAACACGCACGCCTCACTCACCCTCAGCGGAGTCCGG
>JAOYSI010038714.1:1188-28788 GCA_025775065.1 Hiodon alosoides
ATACACAGGACAGGAGTGCCACACACACAGTAATACACAGGACAGGAGTGCCACACACAGTAATACACAGGACAAGAGTGCCACACACAGTAATACACAGGACAGGAGTGCCACACACAGTGATACACAGGACAAGAGTGCCACACACAGTAATACACAGGACAAGAGTGCCACACACAGTAATACACAGGACAAGAGTGCCACACACAGTAATACACTGACCATTAGTACAGTAGTCACACACCTTTCCATTAGCTAGACAAATAAAAGAATGCTCTCATGCTCAAAAAAAACTCAAAAATGCTTCTGCTTTTGAAACAGACATGGGAAATTCCTACATATACCAGCTAATGTATAACACCATATGCACCATAAGGCCGTGTAGGCGTGCTTGGTGTCTCTAGCCATCTAAACCAGAGATGTAGTGTTGATATTGCATTATTTTAGTAGAGGATTGAAAAGTAGAATAGAGAATAAAACACCCTAACCATGGTGTCTCAGTATGAACACACCTGCAGAGAACGTACATCTAACCAATTAATTTTGATTTGACTGTACCTGTTTGAACAGCGGGGGATAATAGAAGATTTACAGATGGTTTGACTGAGCATTTATTGGGGACTAATTGTTTTTATACTTTCAGCGCGTTGATAAATTACATCTTAGACATCTTCTCAATTAATGTGCAATATATACCTCTATAGTTGCACAGATGGTCTATCAAAACATGAACACTAGTATCTGGCCATGAAGAAGTCTTTCAATTATACTCTTGATTAAGGTATCCATTTATTTATATATTACTGACTCAATCACTGAAATAATCTATGGATGGGCGCCAATTACCGTCGTTTGATTTGATATTTTATATTGTTCAATGTCAATTTCGTTGATGTCTTAGAGAAATGATGTTGAAAAACATACCAGCAGCTTGTCTCGGGTTAAACACGGGTCTGGCCCATTTTACCATCTGGGGTTGTGGTGTAGACGCGCGTGGACCGCTGTGCGAAGGGTGGCAAACTACCACAGCTCGACCACAGTCTCCGCAACTGTGCGCCAGGTGACGGCGAATTCAGCAGGAACGTCCCAAAGCCCCATTTGTGCTTCAGTTAATAGTCCCATTTATTTATCCACTTCCCATTGAAGGACCTCTCAGTAAAGGACATGCAATGCCAGTCAAAAAGTAAGTTCTGCTTTCTATCGATAAAAAAAATATTTATATATAATAATTTTTTTAAATCCTTAAAGGAAATGAAATGATTTGGAATAGGATCGCACAACCCTCGAGGATAGCAAATTTGCGCAGTGGCCGATGTCAAAAAGAGATGGCGTGGTGGCGTGGTGCGGGAACCATCAGTCAGCGCGCCTGCCGGCGATGTGGGGAGCAGAACTGCGAGTGACACAGAGGGTTCAGCCCTCTTTGTGCTGGTGTAGCCCCGGGGCGTGCCCCTGTTGATGCGGGGCTTTTTTTTACCCGAAGAGGAGAAACGGGTAAGCGATGTGCCCATGGATGAGGTCTGAGTTCTACAACCTGCACCCAGCTGAGCTCAGTCAGTAGCCAAGCCCTTGTGGCAAAAAAACCCTGGAAGGTTCAGAAGCTGATGGGCGTGCAGGTGAGGACCCATTTACTCGTGTGGCGTTGGATTCACATTACACGCTAGCAGGTAGCACAGCTGGGCGGATGACTAACGGTTAGTGACTCGCTAACTGAGGTGAAGTTACGTTTTGCCCGAAATGAATTCCTCTGGTGAAATATGTGAGTCGAGTTAGCGGGTTCAAAAGGTATTGAAAAACACCTTATCCGCACGTATGAGGAATAAAAGTTTTGGCCTCTCTTTTTTTTAACATCAGGTGGCATTTTGAGCTAGCTAAAGGACTATACCCCTAAGCCATCTGATCTTCTACAGAAAACATCTGCATACATTTATTAAGAGGAGAAACTGAGAACAGTTGCAGCATTTATGGATAACTAAGCATCACAATAATACCCTAATACATTTTTTTTATTTATTATTCTGTGTCAAACAAACTTGAAATCTCCCAGACTGTTCCCTGTCCATGGTGCTGGACCCCCTCCCCCCCCCCCTTCTCTCTTAAAGACAAATAGATTGTAGCGACTACAAGAAAACAACTTTATATATATATGGGGCGGTGCTGTGGTCGCTGTTAGAAAACCAATTGTCACAGACCGGTTTATAATACAGAATAATAAATGCAAGGGACAGGCATACCGTACAGCGCCGCGCAATGTATTCGCGCAACACAGATTACATACAAACCATGCCGCGATTGCGCTGTTTACGCTTACTTTTCAGATTTAATTCAGAAGTTCGTTTCGCCATAAACCGACGACTTTCAGTGCCGTACTAACGGACAAAATAAATGTGTTTGCCAGGTAACGTTTTCATTTAACAATGATTTTCAACTCTAATAGCTGACGAATATACATTTATAATTTTTTTCTTTGAAACATTAATCGCAACGTACAACCACAAGAATTCCTTGTATAAGCGCAGGACAGGGGGATAAGAATACTATGAACTTACGCGTGCCGTCAAAACGTGTTGCAATGGTGTCCAGAAATGTATTTTGAGGCGCAAGTAATCCTTTCATAACAGGCATTTTCTCTCATAAGTGTGGAAGTCCCCATTAAAGTTGAGACTAAAGTGAAACGAGGGACGGGTATACTGCTTCTGTTCAGAAAGACTGCGACCGATTCCTCTCGCCTGGAGAAAGTGTGATGTGCGCATTCAGAGCGGCCTTTTGTGATAGGGTATTAAAAAGATAAGAAAACTCCGAACCAAGATGACGCCTGCAGGTGCAAATCAGGTAATAGCCAGGGAGGTCTTAGACAGAGCGCGGAGCGCGGGAAAACGGATTCTATAATGTATGATCATAGTATTTCTCTAGTACAGTTAAATGCTTAATGGCGTAATGTTGTTTAAGGTTAAATTTGATAGGATAATTAAATAACGAATCACCCTTGAAACATTTGAGATCAACAATCGACCACCCTAAATCAATATTTAAACATTATTTAATATGAATGTATTATGAAATATTTCTCTAAAATATTAATATTTCTCATATGTAAATATGTTTCGTTAACATTTGGGGGTGGGGTTCTCCTTTTTGGGGGGGCATAATAGCAGGCGATTGCCACTCAAAGACAAAAATTCAACAAAAAGTCGAAATACATTTTTAGGGAAATTTAAAAGAAAACAGAGTTTTAGCATTAAACAAACAAAACCCAATTAACCTACAAAAAATACCTTTTGAAACATCCCGAAAAAAACACAACCAGTACAGACCTAGCTGTCTGAACCATTTAGTCTAAACTAAATGTTTTAGAATTGCAAGCTCCAGAGTGTGGCGAAACTAAACCATATCACACTCAGGTAACCAGTGGCCCCAAGACTTGCCTGTCTGCCAGGGCGTGCCTGAGTGTGTCCCCTGGGCTTGATGGTGGGTCACAGTCATTGTGAAGATGATTGACTGGAAGGCAGAAGCCTGCTGGTCCGCGGTACCGCTCAACCCGATTTCCAATTCTCAATAACACTGCTGAAGTTCCAGGAGAGCCATTTCTAAATGTTCTTTTGAGAGAATAACTTTTGCGGTAGATCTCCGTGCAGCATTGGATGTTTGTATAGCTGTCTGCACAGCCGCCTGCTGGTTAAATCGGTGAGACGTGTAACAATTAGTCAATTAGCGAAGATAACAAGGTGCCTGTTACACTGCCTGGCAGTTAACGTTGGGTCATGAGCTACTCTGACTGGAACACCAAATTGAGTTCTGACATTAATTGTGTAATCGGTACTTATTAAAAAATACAACAAAAGAAATACATTTGACCCAGACGTACAGCGTACAGCATACATGAATGTTAAACCAAGAGGTGGACAGCGCTGTGCAGAGAGACGGGCAGCGCTACGAAGAGAGATGGACAGCGCTGTGCAGAGATGGACAGCGCTACACAGAGAGATGGACAGCGCTGTGCAGAGAGACGGACAGCTCTACGAAGAGAGATGGACAGCGCTGTGCAGAGAGACGGGCAGCGCTTCGAAGAGAGATGGACAGCGCTGTGCAGAGATGGACAGCGCTACGAAGAGAGGTGGACAGCGCTGTGCAGAGAGACGGGCAGCGCTTCGAAGAGAGATGGACAGCGCTGTGCAGAGATGGACAGCGCTGTGTAGAGAGATGGACAGCGCTACGCAGAGAGATGGACAGCGCTGTGCAGAGAGATGGACAGCGCTGTGCAGAGATGGACAGCGCTACACAGAGAGACAGACAAAGCTGCGCAGACAGCGAGATGGACAGCGCTGTGCAGAGAGACGGACAGCGCTACGCAGAGAGACGGACAGCGCTACGCAGAGAAATGGACAGCACTACCGCGAGAGACGGACAATGCTGCTCAGACAGCGAGATGGACAGCACTATGCGCAGTAGACATTAATAATTTGCATTATGTAACATTTGTAAAATCATAAAAAATACTATGCAAGCATTGTTGGAAATGGTTTTGATGTCAGCGTATTAAAAACAAAAGTTGATTTTGATTGAAATGTTTCAGAATGTGCTACATTGGTTGACGCTGCTGCCTCTCAGCTCCAGGGGCCCAGGTTTGAATGCCGTTTTTAGGGGAGTTTGCATTCTCTCCTCACCACCTTGTGGGTTTTCACTTGGCCTGCATGTGTATGGGCGTCTGGTCTGGAGTTAAGTTTCTTTTATTATTCAATATTATTTATTCTGGTAATCTATTTAAAACGCATTGGAAAATATTTACGTGCTCACGTATTCGCAAGATAATTTTAATACATAAAAAAATATTCAATACAGAAAAATCCAGTTGTCTGTCAGCCTGTTATTTCCTGCTATTTATTAAAAGTTAAGTCTTTAGAGGTTTTTAATAACATAAGCTAACATAGGTCACAGTTGCTGCGTTTGCCGAATACCACACCGTGAAGTTACAACCGTATAGACTGTGCTTTGAAACAGAAAACCTTTTGTGATTGAAACATCTGTTAAACACCAATGTTTTCTGAATGAATTTCATTCATCTTTGGCTATTGGCAGCTATTGTGCTTCCATTCAGACGAAACGTGATCAGGAATCAGACCATGTCGAATGGCCACTGTTGAATGTAACTGTTTTTACAGTAGCTCGGTGGTAGTTTTTACATTTTTAAAAGGGAACTTCTAATTGCGAAGAGTTCTAGTTTTTTTTTTTTGTTGAAATTTGTTTCTGTTGAATGTTTGTGAAACCCTGACATTGGTTTTGAAGTTTCAAAACTGCCCTGGAATTATATTATGCTATATGCAGTGTAATAAATGTTTATGGCCTCTAGAAAACTTAAAAGCCTGTGATGCTTTTATTTGTCAAAATGTCTTAAAACACTTTAACTGAAAATGGTCTATCAAGTGGTCTATCTGTGTGAGAGTGACAAAATAAAATCAGGAGACAGGCATGAATTGCGTGACGTTACATCATGTTAGGGCCAGTTGGTTATTTCTGAGGTCATGAGCTGGCCACCTTAGGTGTGACTAATTGCTGAACACCTAAGAGTGGGAATTCTCTATGCTTAGACAGATAAAACTCCATGGCAACGCCTGGGGACCACCAGCCATTTATTTATCCATCTGGCTGAATGGTGGAAGCTAAACTTATTAAAAAGTGTGTTTCCTTACAGATCACTAGTGAAATAGCAGAATGAGAGTATTGAATGCAGTGGAGGTCATTATCTGTCATGTGTTAAGTGTGTGTAACATTACAGCTATGGCAAAAAGGCCAGGATTCAGTCATACAGTGACCTCTGAAGAGGTCATATCTACTACCGTGCTCTTGACCCTTGAAAGTTAGGTAAAGTGCCTTTTTAACTGAGTTACAACTTTTGTAGCAGATACATAATAACGTTTGAATAATAAAGGTATCTACGTTATGTATATATTATCATCGCATGGCGACACACAAAGTTGACCTGAATCAGACCCCTGTGTACGGAAATGTTTTCTGATCGCGTCTTAGTCAACATTGCAGTTTTGTGTTGCTCTATTGCCATCTACTGACAAATGTTGGGTATGGCACCCTTTATATAGGAAAAGACGAGTACTACATAATGTGAAAGAGTTTGGATATTCAAAAACACACTCTTATTTGTGACCAATTCTGAAATTGTTATCAAACCGCGCAGTTATTAAATGTTATTTTAACAGATAAGGTTCCTTGCCCAAGGACACAGAAAGGCTCCACACTCAACACTGTTTCAGTAAAAAGTGAGTCACTGTTATCACTGGGTCAACACTGCCCCTGCGTGCAAAATAACACTGTGGCACACTGGTTGTGTGTCCAGCCAGGGAGTTAGACTGGGGCTTTCGTTTGGCATTTAAAAATATTTTTAAAATAGCGAAAGAATAACAAACAAACTCAAAATACCTTCTCGGGATGCACAATATGAAAAGATGAAATAATCAAACAAATAAAAGCCATCAAACATAGAAGTTTGTGACCTTAGTCAGCATTCCTTAAATTGGGTTTTGTTGCAGGATATTCCATGAGGCACAAAATAAAGCTGGATTATAGTGACCCAATAAGATTATAGTGACCCAATCAGATTATAGTGACCTAATCAGATTATAGTGACCCAATCAGATTATAGTGACCCAATCAGGCGCTCTGAAGCTTCATTTCCACCAAGGTACGAGTAGTGGCTGTGGTTCACATTCCCCCCGAAAAACATCTGGTCCCCAGTTGCCCTGGAGACCAGATGTTGACAGGGAGATGATCTGCCACCTGGCCAACTTGGGGAGGGTTTCAGCTTGGGATCAAGGCCCAGGCCCACGTGAGACCCAGGCTCGGAGCCCTGCGAGGGAGCGTGTGAACAATACAGCCGCTGTGACCACACGCAGAGACATCTTCTGCAGGGTGTGTGAGTGGTCCAGCCTGGCGAGGGAGCGGTCGTCACTGAGACCAGGCGAGCCGCATCCAAAAACCAACATCTATTTTTTTTTTTTTTAAACGATACAGGGGGTCCCTCAAGCTGCACCAGCGGCCCTTTGTTTCCAAAGAACTGTCAAAGACGCCCGAGTTTACCAGCCGGAGATTCGGGGGAACGCAGTAAGTCATCCACAAGTCCCAAAGAAATGACTTGAGACACAGAGGCGACAGATTATGTTGACAATAGGTGATTGATGATGAACCCTGATGAGCGAGGGAGAGGATGCATTACTGCTAGGATAATTGCTTTGAGCCAAGAGGCACTCCATAACGATCGTGAGCGATGAAATCGACAGTCACTTCAGACGTGAATGTGACAGAAAGGACGTAAACGAATAGGCAGGAAAGAAGACGAACGGTAATGGTGCGTTGTTTATAAATATGGTGCGCTCGTATCCAACATCATACAGGAAATCCTGTCACCGTTTTTTTTTTCTTCTTCTAACTAAATTAGGTCAAAGAGGCTTCTACTTCGGCGCTGATTCTGTCCAACGAGTGAAAAATCACCGATTACAAGAAGTGAAACTGATAGCAGAGACGTTACTTGGGATTTGTTTCAGTTCATCCGTAGAATGTTATCGTATAGTGAAAGGCGCATGCTTCCTGTTATCCCCAATGAGAGAAACGCAAACCGCACTGACTAACAAAGCAAATACCCGCTTTTAAAAACTTAAACCAGAAACATCCCCTGCTTAAAAATCGTCAGCTGTGCAGGTTTTGCTGGCAGTGCAGGGTGGAGATAATCTGCTCATTAGTGCTCTCTCACAATTACTGCCTACTGCTAAACCTAGTCCCAACAGCGGTTCTGTTCTGTTCTCAGTACTTCTCAATAGACGGTCTGGGAACAATTGTGGTTCCCGGATTAGGGAGGTCTTATATTCCTATACCTGGAAAAGAAAAAGAAAAAGAAACAAAGGACAAAGAGTTTACCAGCTCAGTGATGAGTGATCAGTGATGGAGGTCTGTTTTACAGACAGACACGCACACACATAGTGGAGATGCATGCACAAATACAAACACAAACAACGAACACACGTACATAGCAGACACGGGCACACATTGGACACACCTTTCACACAACCGTGGTCTGGACAGAGTATATCAGTAAAGTGTGATGACACATTACTCAGAACAGCAGTTTCAAAGTTTTTTGTTGTTGTTTTCAAAAGTTTAAAACAAGAAGATGAAGTATACTTACCGTTTATGCAATGCAAATTAAATGGAGGAATAAACAATTCTAGGACACTGGAACAATTTTCTGCTGATCGTCACATTCAAATAGCTCAGTGCCCAGCGAAATGGTGAAAAAATTCACTGTGCACAGGTGCAAAATAATTGTTTGGAAAATCGTAAATTTGATCAGTAGACCGAAACACTGTAACATGTACGCTGGTGTGCGCGATTACAGGTCAGAAAAATGTGTATTTGTTTTTTTTTTAATCAAGTTTTTGCAGGGATGGGGATCGTGATAATCGTTTATTCCGGTTTCAGACGTTCTTTCCAAACAAACACCTGCCGTCCTCCCCGCCTGCCCATGCAAGATCAGTAACTATAATTGTATTGGTAAGTACGCAGGCCTACCTCATGCCCGCTAGTTAAATTGCTTTTCGATATGGAACCTTTATAAGATATATTATAGTAATTATCACTGTCAATTTGATACACTTTTACGGCCGAATCCACATCGATTTAAAGTGGAATTCTTTTCGTTCTAAATAGGTA
This sequence comes from Hiodon alosoides, assembly GCA_025775065.1. Lineage (NCBI taxonomy): Eukaryota > Metazoa > Chordata > Actinopteri > Hiodontiformes > Hiodontidae > Hiodon > Hiodon alosoides. The sequence continues at coordinate 9,901 of JAOYSI010038714.1, forward strand.
ATCTATTTTAAATGTGCAGAGTAGATAAGGATATCAGATACATTTGTATAATCGTATGGATTAAAGTTTGCCGCTAAAACTGCGTGAAAGCAAAGCAAGTCTAACATAAAGTGTCACCGTTCCTCTTTCTGCCACAAGAGGCGCTGCCATCCACAACTTGGACAATTACGCAGCACAGGAGTTGAGTAACGTAAGAACACATGACCCGCGGCATTATTTAGATTGGTAAAAGTACTACTAAAAAAAAAAAAAAAAAAACTAAAACGAAATTTGTACTAGCACCGCCGCATATCCATATGAGTATCCATAATTATTATTTTAATAATAATAAACGATTTACTTGTACGTGTTTGTGGGTGTCATGTGTCTTGTGTTAAACGCAATCCTTCTAGTAAACTTTATTTTTTAATTATTGCTTTCAGAATACGGTTCATAATGTAATATGTGACATAGCATTAAACTAAATCGAATTTTTCAAGTTTTTTTTTTCCAGCCACCTGGCGCCCAACGCTTTTTTTTTAGGTCATGACGTAGTGTTGAGTTGTTTCAGTCTGACTGCAGCTTTCGTATTTTAAATGAGGGGACTGGTGTGATAAACGACTGTATCACAATAAAATAATATTTTAAAAGACACCATATTTAAACAATGCATTATCAAAAATTTGTAAATTGCATAGATTGTCTTTGTTGTCTCAATGTTTGGCGAACAAATGCGCGATTGACAGCATCACTATTCTCTAACTTAAACCCTGAGTTTAAATCATAATTTCCGATTTTATTTTGTGGATTATTTTCCTACTTTTTTTTAAATTCATGCATGCATTAAAAAATCTGCTGAAATGTATTATTCATTTGTGATGTAATTAATATGCAAACATATGCAAATTAAGACACAATTAGGCTCCGATTCTCTAGTGGAATTTTCCATTATAATTTAATACAAAGTAAGAGAGTAATTGGTGTCACGTGTAATTACTGTTACTCAAGTGTACATTCAGACATGCAAATTATTCACTATACGTTGGTTATTCTATGCAAATGCACCATGTGGTAGTTCAACACTTTGGGGACATTTAAAAGTGTTTTAGGCAAGAAAGATATAGAGACAGAAAAGTATTTTATCAGTAGTGGTAGTTAGTGGTTGCCACTAACGTCTCCTTTTCCTATTGTCAGGATTCGTTTATTTTATTTATTCCTCCTAGTTTGTGTCTCCACGGAATTCCGGAATGTCAGGTAAGGGAGAAAAATATGTAAATTTTATTTACAGCACATTCTCTGTCACCAGAGTCTCTCTGTGCTTTTTTGGGGAAAGGTTCCCCTCTGACTCTGACTCCTACTCCTGTACTAAATTGATTCTGAATTGTCAGGTGGCTGGTGAAGGGGGTTCGAGCGTCACCTGGGAGGCTCTCCTTTCTCCTTTCTGGCTCATTCACCCTTGTCCTCTCATTCATCTCTTCTCCCAGCTCCACTCTCCTCCATCCTAACCCCTAGCTGCCTGCAAAACTCTGTTGAAGGCACAGATCCTGTTACCCTAACCCTAACCCTAACCTTAACCCTAACCCTAGCACTAGCCCTAGCCCTAACCCTAACCTTAACCCAAACCCTAGCCCTAACTCTAACCCTTGCCCTAGCCCTAACCCTAACTTTAACCCTAACCCTAGCACTAGCCCGAGCCCTGAACCTGAGCTTAACCCAAACCCTAGCACTAGCCCGAGCCCTGAACCTGAGCTTAACCCAAACCCTAGCCCTAACTCTAACCCTTGCCCTAGCCGTAACCCGAACCCGAACCCGAACCCTAACCATAACCATAACCATAACCATAACCATAACCCTAGCCCTAGCCCTAACCTTAACCTCAACCCTAGCCCTAACCTTAACCCTAACCCTGTAAAAGACACCTTTATGAATGCTGCTGAATGCAGCCCTCCAGAGCTTCCTCACCAGCCGGCTTTGATGCCCCAGTAGAAGGGTTGAAGCCCCCCGGGATGTTAGTCCCATCTAACTCTCTGGCACCCCCATCTGGTCGACTCTAGTAACGGCAAACATTCTACTGATTTCAAAGACTGAAAAAATGTGTTTTTTCTTTTTTTGCTGACCAAAATCATTTTAACCCTGTAATGCTGAAAAATAAATGTATTCGGTGGCCCTGAGATTGTTCTTGAATTTAAATCAGATTCAAACTTCCTGTTTTATAATCATTATAAAAAAAAGTTACACCAATTATTTTAACATTTGGAATCTCTCCCTCAGCACTCTCTCATTCTTTCTCTCTCTTTCTGTCTAAAACAGCATGGAGTGGGTTTAATCCCTCCCCCCTCCCCATCTCTGCTCAGTTGGATACAGTTGAAGGGAGCTCCATCTTCCAGGAAATGGAACAATGGAGGGATGGAGGGATGAGGGAATTAAAGGATGAGGGGGATGATGGATTAAGGAATGGAAGGATGTGGAGATAGACAAAGTGTTTTAACAAAAATGATTATCAATATATGCATGAATCATCATCATAATTCTGTAATTCCAATAAGAGATTAGCCACCTAAAAAGCAATGGTTTTTTGAGATAGGCAAGCTATAAGTACTCACATAAGAATTCATTATTTTAAACATTGTTTTTGATCTGAGCGCAGTTCCTGTTTATTGCAATACCTGAGGATACAGTACTTATAATGCATTTAAATGCTGTAACCCAGAAACCACATATCCTACTCCGTAAGTATGTCTGTGTGACAAATTGACTTCCTTGAGTAGCAGTGCATTCAGGCGACGTGGCGAACGGTGCAGCTGAGGGCAACAGCCAGGTTATTTAGGTCAGCTCTGGTTATGCGTTGGCACGCTCCAGGGCGTAGGCGATCTGCCGCTAGACATGGAGACCAGACTTCCGCCGCCTCTCTGTCGACACACAGAGGCCTCGCCCGCTGAGGTTCGGAAGCGACTGTGTCGGGGGGCGAAGTAGCGAGCTTCGGAGGTGGGGGTGTGATGCAATCTACGGTCGACTCCCTCCCTGGGATCTGGCAGGCCCGGCATCCGCGGCCTGCCCCCGGTGGTGGGTCTGGTGTGACAACGCAAACGCGGCACTGGAGAAATGGGCCTCCTATCCTCCTGAGGGGCCGAAGCAATGGAAAAATGCATCAAGATTCAGGTTGCGTTGCGCAAATCCACAGTCATACTGTGATCTCAGGTACTCGCTAGATGAGATAAGGGCCTTGAAGGCGAGCGGATAGCGAGGGAGGCGGATCTGCCGCCACATGGGATGCTGCTGTTTAACTCTCGAGCGAAGGCACTTAACCACATGGCTTCTGCATTGTTATCAGTATAGTGTCACTGCAATCTTATCGTGAACGATGCAGGCAGAGCCCAGGACCCGAGATACTGTACTACACCAATCACGGCACTGCAGCGAGTTACCGTCAGCCAGTGATTAAAAAGGCCACTTTAAAAACACATATACAAAATGCTACTTTTTAAAATAACAGAATGCAAGTCTCCAGATATATTGAGAAAAAATATATGTATCTGCTAAGAAATGTAGATACGTTTAGAGTTTACGATATTAGAACCATACTATTAGTATTATACTGTGCAGGAGGGTGAAATCATATGCTATTGATTTGCGTAGCAGATGCCCAGATCCGGAGCAGTTTGCACCGTGCCCAGTTTCCACACTTTACCCGGTTGTACAGATGCGTATTTAGCGAAGCGATTCAGACCAGGCGCTACCCTCCATAGCACAACAGCCAGGTCCCACCTGAAACTCTGCAGGCCTGTGGTTCCGACTCCAGCCCCCTAACCGCTACACGCCTGGGGTTTTCTCACTTCATAAATTTCTCACGATCATTTATTTGAAATATTTTGACCATTTGCTGTTGTGATTGGTATTAGTAGAGTGTTTTGGAGTGAAGGGAGGAGAGGGTGGCCCAGGTGAGGGAAGTAAATTTAAACAGGATGTCATTCATCTTAACTGAACATGCTGAGTTTGCGACCTGTGTTTAACACATACTATTATTACTTAATGGAACTTTTTAATGGAAATTGAGGCTGAGTTTATAATTTCTGCAAATCATGGTGTGTCATCTTTTTCTGCAGCCGTGGTTCGGCATACACACATGCATGTATAATCTTGCATATTAGCAGCACAGACATGCACAAACAGATTTTAACCGTCACACATTATGCCACATGCACACATACACAATGTCACACACCCATCTCAATCCAAGGCCATTTCTGAGAAAAAGAAAGATACATCTGGGGTAGGTAAGCTAAGTTTCCAAATCATTTTGTTTTTAACAGATTTCCCGTTGCATCATTGGCAGTTTCTGTTTTAAATGTTCTAAGTGTCTTCGTCTTTGCACATTTGAAACTTTGGTCAAAACCAAATGCCGAATCGTTTGTCTTCCGGAGTGAATATCAACAGGTACATCCTAGTCAATCAACCTTCGGGGACAGGTTACGCGCAAAAATGCCCACGGTACTCTCCGGTAATTACCATTGTCCACGAGCACTTCAGAGCGGTGACATACTTCATTAATGTTTTCCTTAAGAAATTATTTAAAACCTGTATTGCTACTTCAAGCAGAAGAGCTATTAGAGGAGGCTTTGCGCCCGAGTTTAAGTGTTAAATGGTTTGTTGAAGTCAGCCCGGGTACACAAGATGATAAACATAAATTACGGATAATATACTGCACCAGTGGTTTTTTAGAATAAGAATTACTGACACAGCGAAAATACGGAATCGTCGCGGTCACAGCGGAGTCGCCGCCCTAATCTGCGCGCAGTGAAGCGTAAACTCGCCACGAGCACCCTGAACAGCGAGCTCGCGGCAGCACTTCACCTTCACAATTAAGACTGGTTACTGCATCGTTCATGCTTCGGTACTCCGTCTCCCTGACATCTGCTTTGAATCATAAAAAAAATTACCGACCAAACGTACGGCACGCTCATTTTACGCTCGGTAAAAGAAAAACTCTGAATATGGATGTTCTTTCAAAACTGATCTAGAACCGTTGATTTACGATCCATTTCCGTTATTTTGGTGTAAACAAAGGTTATGCATTTTGAATGAACATAAAAATTTATTTTTTAAAAGATGATTGGCCATCATGTTTCAATGTTGGACTATCCGGTGATGTCTCTACAGGAGAAAAACATCCATTCCGAGTGAAAAAGGTGATAATAGCCATAGACGTAGGCCATATGACTGAAGGGCATACCTCCTCTCCGTTTTCAAATATTGTCGTTTTGTCTTTCATAAATTGGAGTTGTGAAGGGGGTAGAGCGATAACCGCGACACTGCCGTACTGCTCTATGTCAGGACAAGGGTTGGACCCTGTTGAACACTCGTGTTGCCAGAAGCGTGGGTCGACGATATGTTAATTCTATACTTCTATACTATACTGGGATGTACTGTCCACAAGCAAGCCTTTCAGAAAATAGTACACACCCTCCGGAAGTACACCTTAACGCACGCGGTTTGCGGCAGCTGCTTGTCATCTAACTCATATTTCGAGATAATCCAATTGATTTTCGTGATACACTGTTCAAACCATTTGAAATTTAGAGACCGAATTATCCTAATTCGCACATTATTTCAGAAAAATAATATTTATCTCTTTATAAAACTTTAAAAAACTACTCTCACTAATGATTCGGGCCAGTGATTTCCGGAAATTGCCGAAATGGGCCCGTTTTTTCCCCGAAAATACCATTTATTTCTGAAATGACTACCGTGCGAATACTTAAGATTCCCCTCCTAACACTTAGTCAACTTGAGAGGTTCAGTTTCGTCTAGTTCCTATGCGATTGAATTCTTAAGCCTGAAGGTGGAGTAAAATAATTTAGAAAATATGTGCTCCGCCTCGAGAAGGACGCAAGGAAGGTATTCTGTGCAGTTCGTTAGTTTTTATTTTATTTTTACCCGTTGAAATCATTTAGGCAACCGATTTAGATTTGAATTATAACCTTGCGTTGCTGTTAAGATTATACGTCCACTGTTTGTCTTTTTTAAACGGTCTTTAAAAAAAGTTAAAAGTGTGATGCACCATGCCTTCGGTGTTTACATATTTTTAATACATAAACTGTTTTGATTAAATTACGTTTCTTTAATTGCCAGCGATCTGTGCCTTCAGTTCAGTTGTGCAGATTGTGTCCTGCATGTGTTGCTAAGCAATGACGCTCAGTTAGAGAATGCTTGCCTTGCAACCTTCAGTCGTCTTGTTACCTCGATTTTATGTTAACAGTAAAATAAACATGGTGTAAATTTTATAAGTTCACCTTATAAAAGTTTTAGCAATCATTTATTGCACCGTAACACTATAACGGCGCTAATAAAATTCATTTTCCGAAATAACCTAAATTGAAATCTCTCCGTTTTCGTTGCATTCCCTGGCCCTACTGTAGATGCCTGAGTTCTCTCAGAGTCACGTGACCAGTGTTCTATCTCGGTGATGGTGCGGCCACTTCTGATGATGCAATCGACTGGGCTCGAGGTTCTTGTTTTGCATCTTGTTGTTTGTCAGCTCGCATGTCACACAAAGACGAGCCACCCGCCCCGAGCAGAGGAGGGCGCCTCACACACATTTCCCCCGACAGTCCCCGGCCTCCCGGCGCACGCCGGCCCAGCTGATCCGGTGCCATATCGGCGGCAGGGCTGAGGCAGGAGCCGGCGTGGTTAGCGATGAAGAAAGGGCTTAGGCTTAGCCGCGGCGCAAGGCCACATGCGAGCGCTTGATAACACTGGCGCCTCCCCGCGCTGGGCTGTCCTTTGCGCTCTGCCAGGTCGCCTCTTAAGCCAATCCGTGTTCTAAGGTGATACCCAAACACCAATAGAAAAGGTTCGTTGCATCACGGGAGCGAGTTAATGCGTGTTTCTGGACAGGGAAACAAAACAATCCGTTGTCATTTCAGTCACACTGGCCCTCCGGACATGACGCAAATTTTCCCATATTCTTTTGCAGGAGAAATTTACTGTCACTTTATTTTATTTGTAAAATTTTAAATATTATAACGGAAAATGCTAATTCAAAATATCGGTTATGTATAAATTTACAAGCTGAGAGGATTCAGACAGGAGAGGATTGGGAAATAAACAGGAAACCCTAACGCTGGTAGTGTGGGACCTAGCAGGGATTCTTTGCAGCTGGGAGGTATCAGGTACAACAGAGAAATAAAGACAAGCTTTTTGGTTAATTCGTAGATCTACATACTGTTATTACATTTCAATGCTAACATCAGAAGCTTTATCAGAAGAAGAATAGTTGTGTGTTTAAGAGGGGAATGACTGAGGGTGTGTGTGCATCCGCACACGGGTTGGTTAAGTGTGTGTCTTGCCGACTGCTCTGTTCTGGGGAACAATGGCAATTTGCAAGATCTGTTTTTATCACCCAGCAGATATTCTCGTTCCTAAACAAAGAGATCTTCCTTTTCCACTTAAAGGCACTGAGCTCAGAGCATCTGCTCGTCCACAATTATTGTACCAAATCCACTTGACCTCTGACCCCATTGCTTGGATGAACCCCAGGTGCTCAATTTTGTCAGCCTAACAAGCGTGCTCCAACATCCCCCCCGCCCCCCTTTCCTCATGTCACTCCACATCATCACCTCCCAACAGCTGGATGGCTTCAATTAAGAACATGGTGTGCAAATGTCAGGAGAGAATCAACAACAGTGCACAAATTGAAAATCCAACATTAAAGGATTTCAGTGTCTCCAAGATAAATGATTTAACCAGTCAATTAAATATTGTGAGATTCGGAATTTGGGCAAATCACACCGAGACTCGAGAACTGGATGTGATTTACAAAAAGGAATCTCATCGTTAAACTGCATGATACAGTTCATTTTCACCTCAACAGTGTGTACATTTCTGGGTTTTAGCTTGCGGATCCCAGTACTAATCTGAGAGGGCGTAGTCGGTGTAGTTTTGGTCAGCTGAAAAAGAGCAGACCGGCGCAGCAGACCGGGCGGAGCAGACTGGCGCACCCCTCGGGGCGTTTTTCCACAGCAGCAGCACAGCAGAATTTGGATGAAGGTAGAGCTGCATGAGAGGACCTGACGCCAGACGTAGACGCCAGCGGCGGCGGCCTCCGCCTTCATGCCCACAGAGTGAAGCCTTTCTGCAGCGGAGGGCGAGAGCCATTGGCTGTGCCTCACAAGGATGACGGCTGTTATGCAAGGACGGGGGGGGGGAGCTCACCTCCAATCTACCGCTCTGCTTCTTCAGCTGGGTGGTGTGACGCCAAGGTCGCGCGGATTCTGCTGCAAACTCTTTCACCACGCCACACCATGGACGAAAACAGGGTGGAATATGTTAGGACCTCTGAGATTACAGGCAGCAGTTGGTGCTCTCTATCTGGTCAGTTACAGCTTAAAACCCCAGGAGGTTCCCTGCCAATGGGGAGTTTCCCCAGCACGTATCTATCATCACAAACGGGCTGAAAAACGTGTGAACCTCATAGCCTAGATAAGTCAGTGTTGATAAAAACCCTGCCAAGCATAAACTTGATTCACTGTCTCATCCCAAGAAATCATGGAAGAAAGTGTTTAAACCACACCTGCATTAATGTAAGACGACGTGTTCTGCAGTCGCACGGAAGTAAATGATGAGAAGGATTTCACTCCTGGTGCTGTCGTGCACGTATTTGCACTTTCTACGTGTGTGATTCTAACTTTCTTTCAACAGCCACCCACTTGTGCTCACCGAAACAGCAAGAACGCAGGACGCGTCTTTAATTGAAAAGTTAATTATCTTCTGGAAACCATATTCTGTCATTTAGTTGGATCCGATTCTGACGCAACTCCCGTGGGACTAACCTTATTTCGGTCTTAATGGCTGGGGACCCTCCATTTTGCTGTGTACCAACAGTTAGTCTCCGACTACAGCATATACAGGGTATTGTTTAATTAAAGAGAAATTAACAGAACTGTGCATGGAATTTCATTTCTTTTATAAATTCTATCAAATGGGGAGGGGTTCGCAGACTGCTTGAGTGTTGATTATCCTGCTCTCCTCTAGAGGGTCCTCTGGTATTTGCTACTCGATCTTAAAGTCTTTGTTGACTGTTCCTCAACTTTTGTTTTCACAGATGTGCCGGTTAATTCAGAGTAAACACCCACAATGCACCACGCTCTACCATGGGGAATTCGTAGGGTTTTTTTTTTTTTTTAAGTTTCCATTTTCAGAAGTTTTTCTTCATTTGTATTTATTTTTGGCGGGTGTGTGTGAGAGAGAGAGAGACCGGCGGGAGGAAAGACAGATGCACAGGAACAGGAGTTAAAACACAAAACTCTTCCTGGCTGTTTAAAATAAATAAAAACCTGCCGTGCGTTTGAGACATAGTGGATTGACATGACTTCACAGCCTGTGCTGGGCGCAGGGCAAGGGCAGTGTTACTTTAAGTGATTCTTTGTCTGCTTGTCCAAGCCCCTTGCCGGAGCAACGGGCTCCCCTGTGAGAAGGGCTAATTGGGTCTCCCCTGTGGCCGCTTACAGAGGAACGCGCAGCTGTGGAGACACACCGGTCTGGAGGGACGAGCTGATTGGAGGAACGATCCGCGACTGGAGAATGGAAGCCGGGGGGGGGGTCGTCCTTGGTGGGGAATACAGATGGTGTATTTGGGGGGGGATGGTAACGATGTGTTTAGTGGTGTGGAATAATGGCACCTGGAATAAAGGGTTGTTGCATGTTGTGGTTTCTTCTGTTTTGTTTTATATCTCTGTGTGTCCTAGTCTGTGTCCTATGAAGTCTCTTTAAGGGTTTTTAGCACAACCGAGCATTCTGAGCTGAAGGTTAACGTTGAATTCGAAGGTATCTAATGAATGCAGGCACCGGGTTCAAATCGGGAAAATGATTTATTTAAGAATAAAACGCACCTCGAATTAAGTGTTAAAGTGTTATGTAAAAGGGATATAGGCTTTTGTTCCCCGGCGACACACCAGCAGATGGTTAGGAAAAACAGACATGGATTTGTCTTTCAAGTCTTTCAGCATTAGGTTTATTGAAATCAAAATTTTTTGTCATTTAGACTTCACATTGGCGAGGTTATTGTAGCGCGCGGGGGTATTATTTGTGTATCATGTAATCGGAGCGATTAAGTTTAAGCTGCTGTTCTCTGCATTGTTCTCCAAGGTCTCTCACCTTGCTCTGTCTGCCACCACTGCGGCCCAGCCGTTAACTTCACTGTGCTGTCTCGTGCTCGACTCCTTAAACCTCGTTCTCTCTGCCTTTGGGGCACCAGACGTATCCGCACGAAGTGTAAAACATTTCATTAATCTACCACAGTATCTTTTATTTAAATATTACAGCAAACCTAGCCCGAGGAGAGGAATCGGCGAGGTGATTTTACATCCCATTTGCATATTAACCAATGTTATCGGCGCCAATTAAAAGGGGTGAGATGGAGCAACGCGAAGTGCGTGTTCGGGAGAGACGGCATTGAGTTACAGGACAAACTGAGCTACAGGACAAACTGAGCTACAGGACAAACTGAGTTACAGGACTAACTGAGCTACATGACAAACTGAGCTACATAACAAACTGAGCTACAGGACAAACTGAGTTACATGAATACACTGAATTGTAAGACAATCTGAGTTACAGGACAAACTGAGCTACAGGACAAACTGAGCTACAGGACAAACTGAGTTACAGGACAAACTGAGCTACATGACAAACTGAGCTACAGGACAAACTGAGTTACAAAACTAACTGAGTTACAAAACTAACTGAGTTACAGGGCATACTGAGTTGCAGGACAGACTGAGTTACAGGAATAAACTGAGTTACAGGACTAACTGACCTACAGAACAAACTGAGTTACAGGACAAACTGAGCTACATGACAAACTGAGCTACAGGACAAACTGAGTTACAAAACTAACTGAGTTACAAAACTAACTGAGTTACAGGACATACTGAGTTGCAGGACAGACTGAGTTACAGGAATAAACTGAGTTGTAAGACAATCTGAGTTACAGGACAAACTGAGCTACATGACAAACTGAGTTACAGGACAAACTGAGCTACAGGACAAACTGAGTTGCAGGACAGACTGAGTTACAGGAATAAACTGAGTTGTAAGACAAACTGAGTTATAGGACAAACTGAGCTACAGGAATCTGCTTTTGAAAGCAGCAGTTGGTGCCGGCGCCTGTGAGACACTGCTCAATTGTGCGTTGCGTCGCTTCCAAAGACACGTTATTCCCCAAGGTTTGATGTCCGTTTGCTGCATCTGTGCAACAACAGAGAGTCTTTATCGTCAGCCAGACAGAGCCCAGGCAAGACTGAGTTATAGGATAAGAGTAGTGATTGTGATACAGGACCACACCCATGTGCCAACAGGACCACAACCATGTGCCAACAGGACCACACCCATGTGCCAACAGGACCACACCCATGAGCCATCAGGACCACAACCATGTACCAACAGGACCACAACCATGTGCCAACAGGACCACACCCATGAGCCATCAGGACCACAACCATGTGCCATCAGGACCACAACCATGTGCCAACAGGACCACACCCATGAGCCATCAGGACCACAACCCTGTGCCATCAGGACCACAACCATGTGCCAACAGGACCACAACCATGTGCCATCAGGACCATAACCACAGGACCACACCCAGGATGCCCATAGTCGGTTGCGGCCCCCACGGCTGGGTAGCCTGCGGGCTCAGCAGCCCATGGAGAAACTTCAGCCTCCCAGCCTGGATCTCGGCCAGAGGGAGGGGTCGGCACCAGCCGGTCCCAGCAGATAACCGAGCAGCGGCTGCTGGGGTCAATGCACTTCCTCCAGGGGCTATTCCCATCTGAGCGTTGGTGAAGGTTTGTGCGATACTGGCTCTGCTCTGCCGTGACCAACGCTCTTAGGAGTCTGGAACAGAGGGAGCTTTTTCGGGTTTGATAGGGAAACGACTCAGAACAAACCCAACATCACTGTATAGGAAAGTCCTGCGTGTTTTTTGGCTAGTGAGGCAGCGGACCGAGGCGCAGACTTTGCAGCCCTGCAAAATTCACGATGGTACAGTGCTGTCTTCACTGTGTTTTTCTGCAGCGTTGAGCCGGAGATTTTCAAGATTCCTTGCGTTTTTTCTCAGTTATAATTATGACAGTGACTGATCTGCTGTCGAAGAAGAATTTTGCATATTGCGATGTTTGGATGCTTTTTCTTTATCTGAGGGGGTGAAGACCACACCTCTTGCTACTCATCTTCCTTTTAAGCTCTAAGCTGTATTTTTCTCAGTCTGTAGCAGTTTCATAGACGTACACAGCCACGTGCCTTGGCAGGTATGACACACCGTATTTCATAAGTGTGTGTGTGTGCCATTTAACAGAGGATCAAACAAAAAATTTTAACTGAAAAAAACTTTCCTCTGGTAAAAAAAAGTAAATAAAAGTGAAACTGACAAATAGTACCCTTCTGAAATCTCGAGGATCAGATACTACACCTCCTGGTATTGCTACAAAATATTATGCAATTTTACTGTCTACCTGTTGAGGAATGTGTTTCATATGAACACGTTTTCTGCATCCGATTCTTTGTAAAAACCGTTCATGAAATTGTACCCGGCTAAAGTCTAAAACGCCTCCACACCGCATCAAACATGAGGCAATTCCACAATAAAATTAAGATCCGAAAAAAAAACTGTGATTTTAAAAAATAAAATAAACCTTCTCACACCTGTACCTAGTACTCTTACTGGAGTATAATTACATAAAATAAAGGACAATTCTATTTCCATGATAAATTATTGTGCTATACAGTATATGAAGAAAATATTGAAAACTTTTCTCAAAGTTTCCCAAGATTTTCAGGACGGACACCCCAAAAGTATAATATAACTGTCTGAAAATCCAGTGTGTAAATTACTATATAAAGTAAACAGTAAATAAAATGATAAAATAAGGAAAAAGTAAAACTTGATTTGGAGAGGGGGCTGTTGGGCACACTGCACTGCCACAGACATGGTTTCCTCTACAGTGTTGTCCTAGGCTTAAACTACTTTCACTTTTTCAGTTATGATCCATGGAAACCAGGGTCATGTTTTTAATAAGGAATAAAATTTACCCTGTTCAAAAAACACAGAGGTTTTAGTGCACCAAATCTGGGCTCGTTGAACAGTTAGATTTATGTGATGCAAAGGTTTAACCATTCAACCTTGCAAAACACATATCTAGGTCTGGCCATTGAAAAGCACATATCTAGGTCTGGTAATTGAAAAGCGCATATCTAGGTCTGGTCATTGTCCTTGGCTTCGTCATTGCCGAGGATGTGACATGAAGTCGCTTAAGTAAGACCATGTAGCGCTTAGACATGAACTCAAACAATTTGGAATTCAAATTAATCTTAACGGGGCCCGTATGTCAATCAGTCACAGTTCAGATTCAATTTACCAAATGATTTAGCATAGACAAAAAAAAACTCTTTTAATTCATCTAGACATTCTCCATTGATAAGCACAGCTTCAAAACTGCTTTTCAGCTTCTATTTAAAATGAAACTGTTGTGTAATGATGAATGGTAATAACACATCATCGTTCCAGGCGGTTTCTTCATCACCTGGATAATTCAGCGGTTTACATAGGAAATCCCACTAGATGTGTAGCATATTTGATTTATGGTAACTCCGGGTTTTACGGTAAAATGAATATTTTGTGCGGTAACACCTCAGGAGGTTGTGCTGTATGGCTGTTTTTCGGAGTGTAATATCCCACATCGTTTTAATAGCAAATCTAATATTGGAGATTTATTCAATTGATATTAAAAAGTGCCAACTTTGATGGATCACAGAAAAGCTAATAGTGAAATGATTTTGCGCGTGCTAATACTCCGGGAAGGGTAGGTTGTTTAGGTTTCAGGGGGGAACAATTTGGTAAATGGTTTTCATAAGAAACCGAAACGAGATTAACTGTTATTTGTATTTCAACTTGATATTTCCATAAAATAACGTTACGGCTGTGAACAAGCATTGGCCAACAACAGAGGATTCAGACCGCATTTTACTGGTATCCACCAAGAGCCCCCCCCCCCACTCGCGTTTGTTTCTCCACTTCCACAGACAATCGGCCTCCCGTCTGGTTCTACAGAAAAGCAGCTATGAGCCAAGAGGAATGGAATTCCCCGGTGATGGAATGTTTTTCAGTGCCACGGTCTCGTTCTCGTTACCTTCCCGTGGTTCAATGAGCGTTACCAGTGCATCAAGTATAGCCTGAATCAATACAATGGTACAAAATAATAATATCGTTTGTCTCCGAAGACTTGTAACATCGCTCAGATGATTGGCATTGCCATGACCTGCCATTCATTTGCAGCTCATTGCATGCATACACGGGGTACTGTCGACTCGATTTTAGTTTTGCAGAACGAATGTAACTATGGAATGATATTATTTTTCCTATATAATAAATCATGGGTTGTTGGAGGGTTGAGACACCATGCTATGATGCTACGCTATCTTTCATAAAGTGAGATTTTACCTTCCACTGAACCACGCACCCAGCGATCACGACCATCGCTGACACAAACGTTGTAATTCCGTAGCTATCGAACTTAGACGTGACACTAAACTTCTGTTCGATCGCACACACATGCACCGCGCGAAGGGAACTTGCCGCGGGTCCCTTACGGAAAACGAGCTCTGAACGGAAATCCGATGTGGCACAGCGGGAGTCTTGCGTTCCTCAGAAGCACTTCGGTGTTGTAACAGATGATGATGGCGCTGAGTGGATATCGGCCTCTTTGATTGTTCTGCGTTTCTGGGTCAGTAAAAAGGTAGGAGTCATTACCAGACAATCAGGGCTTTCTGTTTCAGTGATGTGGGGTTCCCTTGTCAGACTTTGAAGCCTGCGGCTGGTGGGTCGCTACGTTTATTTTCCGTGAAGAGTCTTACCCGAACCTTTCATTTCTCATTAATGAGATCAACAATAACAATGAAGGCTATTACGTGGCTGGAGAGCATGAAAACGTTTCATTTGAATGCTACTATTCCAACTCAGGCACTCCCTGCAAACCAAGACCAAGGGGATTTCCTAATAATTACTCATTTTTCACACTTAAAAATTCATATTTCATGGTAATTAAGATCCCTTGTGCGGCGAGGATTATCACAGAGCTTCTGACGCCTCCTTAAATAGTAAAAACCTGCGGATTAATGGCTAATGAGTTTGCGGATGGTTTTAATATGTCGCATCCACTTAATTCATAAATGCGCGTATTATTAACACATCAAATGTCGAGCTCTTGGAGTGGCGCGTCTCTCTTTGGCGGTTACCATTAATAATGACTATCCAGGCGTGACGCATTTCGTTTGGGGCAGCATCCCTAGCAGAGACCCAACCACACAAATTTGGAGTTGACTAATCGGATTTGTTTAATTAGGCCTGGGTAATAGAGCACTCTCCGTGATATGACAGCTTGCTGCGAGCGGAGCGTTTTTGTTGAGATACATGTCAATAACAGGAAGGTAACTGGTCATTACCCTACGGCATAATCATCTCCTGCTCACTTTGCGCACCGCCAGACCAGCTACCAATCAAGGAATCTCCTCTGCAGATCGCCAATCCTCGTAGTTTTATTTATCATTCGTTTTTTTCCAGGAGACTCCAGGAAGCACGGTCCACCACCCCCTTGAGATGCCATTATAGATAAAAATAACCGTGAACGCCTGCACGGTGATGACAGTGCTCATTTGGTCTCTACGCAAACAGTGGTGGCCTAGGGCAACATGTCATACAGCGCGTTTGGTCCAGGCGATCGCTGCACCTTTAATGTCACTGACACGCTTCCTTTCAGTGGCGATCAATCACGCCACATCCTTCCCCCGTTCCTCAGAACCAGTTCCCTCGGACCGCTCTCCTAATCCCTCCTGACACCGCGAAGTAGATGATTAATGTGGATTAGCGGAGCTACAACCGCGGCGCGCGCCTGCGGCTAATGTGCCACAACACATCCAGTTAGGGACAGGGTTGCCCGATAGCCCCGAACATTTTCACCTTTTACCGGGCATTTAGGGAGCGCGGCGCAGAGGTCGGAGCCACCCTCCACGGTTCATTTTAATGCCACTACCAATCAGGCTTACCGGAGCAACCTCTGGCTGATTGACCTCCGTCGACGCCCCAAACACCTGGAAGCCTTTTGTAGCGACATTAGGACTCCAGGACCGGATGAAGAGCAGAAGTGGTCGGGTTGTGGCAGAGGTTGCGTAGGGTTGCAGTGCTGAACATCTGCTGCAGGACGTTTTGTCAGGCTGCCTTTCCACCGATGCTGAGACGTCTCTGTTGTGCTGTGGACCCATCTGAGGAGGCTTCTGGTGTTTGCCTGTTTTTGAGTCACCTCTCCACACTCAGCTACCTAGCATCTTATTTATACTTGGGATGATTGGATGAGAAAATGTATAATCCTAATAATGGCTCTAGTTATAGAATTGAGAGGGTCCTGCACGGGACATAAAACAGCAAAAAACAACAAAACAACTGATGGAAAAGTTGGTTTGTCCACAAGAGACTGGTGACCCAAAGCCACCCACACATTCCCTTCAGCAAGACCCTTAGGATCGTAATGAAAGATGGTCTAAGATTTCCCCGTGGCATAACAACTGGAAACCTGAAAGAGGGCCTGAACTGAAAGGCATTGCTGTAGTTCCAATAATTTTCAAATAATGAATACTAAACCTCATTTGGATAACTGGATTATTTTCATTGGCTGCTTGTTTCCAAAGCAGTTTCCATATTAAAAAGTATATCATTAAAATTTACTTAAGTGAAGAAAATCGCCAATTTGATGTCAAGATGTAGATTTTATGAAGTTATAACTGGCTGTATATACATTAATTGTAGGACGACTGACCTTTATAATCTCGTTCAGAGGCTTACGTTTTCAGGACCCAACAGAGGATGTGTCTTAAGCAGAATACTTTCAAAAGGTTGCACTTTTCCGTTACAAGTATTATTCCTATGCATACTCCTTTTGCTTTAAAGTTATTACTTTATAATAATAATTTTTAATAAAACTAAATAAAAGCAGCTCTGTACGTTCAAATGAGAACCACGAGACAAACCAGGAACAAAATTCACGCCAATCCTCTGCGGCAGGACTGGCAGACGCGTGCGGTTGTTTCCAGTTCTTTTTTAACAGGCCTATTTGACACATAATGTTGGAAATGATTGAACCTGCTAAAAAATTCCCCCCTTGTCAATAAAATATAATTATAACTGCTCACACGTCTGTGATACGATCCCCTTCGTGTGTCATTCTGTGAACATTTTCTAGCTTTCCCCCCGAGCCAACGCGCGTGAGTGGTACACCGGGAGTTAAACTCCTGTCTGAGAGAAGCGCTTTCCTTCCACTAAAATTTATGTAATTGTTTCAGCATCCTGCTGTATAAAATGATAAAACTGTTAAAAACTGATAAAACGTTGTCCCGTGCCATGGATAAGGGCTTCTGTTAAGCCCTTATCATAAGTAAGTAATGTCATGTTGCCTGTCATTACCGTCAGTGGAACTTAGCACTGCACACCCTGTGGTTTACAGGAGAGCGAGAGAAATGGAGAGAAGTGGAGAGAGAGAGAAAGACTCGTCCCCTTGTGGTTATACACACAAATCCACGGAATCACGGTAGACAAAAACCAAATCCCATGTCACTGTCAAAAAAATAGGCCTTTTGGATCTCTCTTTTGAAAAAGGCTACATTCTTGACTGATCTTACATGACAACTGGTTTCTGTTTTTAAATTTCTTATTTCTACCCTGCTTAATCCACATACCATAATTAGATATCTGTGATATCTGTGTCACATAAACGGTGTTCTACAGGTGAAAATACATCCAGAAGACAACAACAAGAGTTTTCCCTAAATTAGAGAGAAGTTCTTTGTGAAAATCACCCACGTTTGGCCAATTCTTTTTCTGAATCCAAATGCCGCCGCTTTGATTCCCCCTGGTGGACATGGGAAGAACAACAGGAGTAGTAACGCTCTGCATTATTTCTACACAATCATGACTGGATTCTGGGCAATATAAGATGAGATGAGTTCTCAGGCGCCAATATCCGCGTTGTATGACACTTCCATCTTTTTAATAGCCCGATTAACCTTTTTTTCAAGAATGTATCACACTCCTAGCACATTTTCACGATGATGCTGAACTACGTGGGTAAAGCGGGAAAGACTTCAACGTCGGCCTCTTCGATATAAATGCGTAACACAAATAAACCATGAGGAGTGTACGCCATTCAGAAACAAAAAAAATTCACATGGTACAACGTTGTGACAGAAATAGAAACTCTTCAGACTTCGGCGTGTAACCACAACTAACAAGAACTTTTCGGGGAATGAGCCTTTGATGAGTAAATGGGGGGCAGGAGCAGAGAGCATTGCAAGTTTTAATTATTCTCAAACCTTGTTGTGCAGTCTAGTGACCAGGCGTTTTCCAGCGCGACTACACCGCTATGGAATCCGCTTCCCGTCAGATCTGCCAAGTCCACACGTGTTTTTAAAGATTTACTGATGACACCACTTTTGAACTGAGTATTTACGTACAGTGGAAATCTCTTTTTTGTATGCTTGTCGGTTTTTGTGCACATTGTTAAATTTGTGCACACTGAAAAGCGGTGGAAAAAAATAAAATGTTGTTGTTGTTGTTATTATTATTATTATTATTATTATTATAACCTCCTGAGAGCTAACATGCCCATTAGGATGTGTCATCCGTCTCATACTTGATCAAGTTAATTTCAAACAACGCTGTCTTTTCCACGTCAACTTTTCATTCATGTCTCTCAACATACTAAATCCGGTGCGCGCAAACCTGTGTCAATAGATTTTTTTTAACGTATTTAACGAAACATGATTTTATACGTAGGGTTGGTTTTTGCTGCAAAACATAAAGAATATATA
>JAOYSI010038725.1:6931-21832 GCA_025775065.1 Hiodon alosoides
GGCTGCAGGAGGGCCTTACTGGGATCATCTTCATTCTGGGGTGCTTCAACATTCTGCAGGGTTAGGGCTGCAGGAGGGCCTTACTGGGATCATCTTCATTCTGGGGTGCTTCAACATTCTGCAGGGTTAGGGCTGCAGGAGGCTCTTACAGGGACTGTCTCATTCTGGGGTGCTTCAGGTTTCTGCAGGGTTGGGGCTGCAGAAGGGTCTTACTGGGACTGTCTCATTCTGGGCTACATTAAATGTTTGTTAGATTAAATGTGGGCTAGATTTAACGTTAGTTTCATTAAACCTGAGCTTGATTTAATGTGAGTTTGATTAAACCTGGGCTTGATTTAACGTGATTTTGATTAAACATGGGTTAGATTAAACGTGGGCTAGATTAAACCTGAGTTTGATTTAACGCTGTGGGTATTTGCAAGGTACCAATTTGACATGCCTCACAATCGAGGTGAAGAACCTTCAGAGAACAGATCAGATGCACGGTGGCTTTTCCTGGCGGAGACGTTACGCACCTTTTGATCCCTTCTCACCCCTAAGTGCCTGGGATCACAGACGGGCCGCTGGCGCAGAGCAGCTCGGTGCGGACAGATCGGCAGTCCCTGCTCCTTGGCGTTGCTATTCTCACCCCATTTCAACACCTCCTCAGAATGGGCGCCGCTTCTCTTCTCCTTCCCCAGAGCTCCGTCTCTTCTGTCAACTCCCCTCGCAGCCAAAACACACCCTGGTTTCTGACTACTAGTGCCTGCTAGCATCTGATTACTCACTGAGCTGCCATTGAGCACAGTATTGTGTCTAAGAGTATTTACTTGGCAAATAAAATGTTCTATATGCATTTGTGTTGTAGCCCCCTAAATACACATATTTCTGCACTTAAATTATTTGTGTTTTTGATGTTAGAATTATACAAGGAAGTTGTAATTAGCCAGTAAATCAAAGCAGAAACTTTAATTATATACAAAACAGGCGGTAAGTACTATCTTAAAGTACAGTACAAATTAGAGGCTTAGAAAGACTCAGGAAAAAAACACATTTCCATTGGTGCCAATGTGGTTACTAGGGTGACAGGAGCAACTGTTATCAGTACATTACATCTGTGCTTTGTCCATGATTGCGTTGACAATGTGGATTCACAAGTACAAGTAAAACAAAGGTTTGAGGATAATCGCTAAGCACATGCAATAGCAGCTGTGCATTAACCAATGACATTACTCTGGGTTTTCTTTAACAGCATGTTGAGGTGTGAAGCAAATGTCATTTAGTGTTCTCACATAAAAACAGGAGGCCACTCAATGATTTATCACCTGTGTAAGCAGGAAAATATTGCGAATTCAAGTTTCAAGGATAAATATAATATTCAATATTTCAAGCTCAAATTCATGGATCTTGCCAAAATGAAAAATTATAATAATAGTTCAAAATAAGCCGGCTGAGTAGCTGTCAGTAAAGGCGCTCGCCTGAACAAAGTGAGCCCTATGAGCTGGATTTTGCAGGTTCAAATCTAGCTTGTGTCATTTGTGCAATTGGAAAAGCACAGTCTAGTCTGAGCTGATTGTCCCCAAAACACCTTTCCTATTTTAATATTGCTTTTGGGAGCTTTTAACTTCATCCCACGACAAACTCTGCTTTCAGACGTTTCCATAGATACCATGGACATGTCGGAGAAGTGGTGCAAAAGGCTCTTATTGCATAATATTAAACTCACTTCGTACAAGTGTAGTATTTTGTATACGTCTAAGTCACCCGTGCTCTTTTTACATAAATGTAGTCTTTGATGTTTATTCTTTGTCTTCTCCAATAGTGTGGTTTAAGATTTCCATACATTCATTATCCGAAAGAAGAACAAGGAGTTCTGAAACAGATGGTATGGCCTCCAAAGAGCACTGATCTCAATATCATCGAGACTGTCTGGGATTACCTGGAGAGCCAGAAGCAAGAAAGACAGCCAGGAAAGTCTATAGGAAAGTTCTCAAAGATGCTTGGAACAATCTACCTGCCGACTGTCTTATAAAACTGCACGACAGTGTACCTAAGAGAACTGATTCAGTTGTAAAGACAAAGGCTGGTCGCACCATTTATTGTTTGTTGGTGTTTTTTTTACTAGTTTTTTTTACTGTCTGCTTTCCTTTTATAGTATATATTTTATATTTCTTTTAAATATTTTTTACATTTTTTTGAATGCATCAGAATATTTTTCATAGTACTGTATGTGTGTGTGATTGTGCATGTGTGAGTGTGTACACGCGCATTTGTGTGTTTAAGCTAGCATGTCTGTATGTGTACGCATGTGTATTTGTGCGTGTGTGTTTATGTGTTTCTGACTGCGTTTTTGTGTGTCTGCGTCTACCCGGCTCAGGGTCAGGTCCCTGTGGAATGGGCGCCTGACTGGTCCGCGGAACTCAAGGAGCGCCTCGCTCAGATGAAAGGAACCCGCCACGCGGCTTTGCTGTAACGGATCCCGCATAGCAGGCGCCTGTGGGGGGCAAAAGGGGTCAGCTGGTGGACGACGATGAGCTGGGGGAGGGGGAGTGTTGGAGTTTTGTCTTTCAAGTCATTTCGGGAAGCTGATCCCCCCTGCACTGTGTGTGTGTGTTACAGTCACATTCATCTCATCCCTGAATGGCTTCTCATTGTCATGACGCACGGTATGGAGACAATGGGGTCCTCCAAGCAGCCTCACGTTAATGCTCCCCAACCGGCTAAGGTGGACCTGGCCTCAGACAAAACTGAGTCTGAGGTGTGCCTGCGGGTGTCCCGTTCCTCTCTGCCCTCAGTCCTGGGGGAGGATACGATGCTAAATGTCTTGACGGGGACTCCTGCCACCGGTGTACAATTTCGCACCCAGTCAGCGCAACTAGGAGTGGCCAGTCTGAGCTCTCACTGTCCCACATGCGAAAGGTCCGCCCATCTTTAAACCTCAAAACTCGCCAGCCCTCCCTGCTGTACGCAGTGTCACGAGGGGTGTCTAAAACCCTGCCGATAATTACAGCTTACAAACCCACGCTGATGGCAGGCTTTGAGTTCATGTTCTACACGCAGCTTGCAAATAGGGCTAAAAAGTCTCTAAGTCTGGTAGAGAATTAAAGTCTCTGATTTTACTCAAATGCTGGCTTGATTTCATAAAGCGGACAGTGCCCAAAAACAGCAATGGGAAAATAAAGATGAATGGAACGACTGAACCAGAAGTAACTCGCTCTGGGTACATGTCCCCCCCTTTAAACAAATATTACTTTTCCGTGTTCAAGTGAAGAGGCAGAAGGGGCACATGCAGCTGATGACTGATATTCTCCTGTTTCTTCCATGCACACGAGTCCTGTTGTTTACCTTAGCAAACAAATCTCTATTACACAAGATGCTCTTAGCCGGATACAGTTTCCGAATTCAGCAGTGGAGCTTGCAGTGGAGAGATACAGGGTTTGCAGGGTTTCCCCCAGGAAACGGTGCGCAGGGATGGGGTAGGTGAGGATTCGGGCCCCCGGGGTGTGGAACAGCTACAGCGGTGCCAGATTACAGCTCATCGCTGGTGGAACAGGCGACTGAAGGGAGAACTTGGGACGCTCCGTCCCAGCCTTTGGCCCTGTGACTTTGTGGTGGGAGTGCGGGGGTGCGGTATAATAGACCAATGGCCCTGTGGGCTTTTTGGATGTCATTTAGTCTGGAGGAATGGCATGTGCGGACTGCCATGTGAAATATGGTGGCATCGAATCAGTTTTTCCGAGACAGCAAGTGTCTCATTCGGTGTGTGTGGTCACTCACCCCCACACAGTCTGGCTCCTGGGAGAGACGTTGGACCTGCTGTGTTCCCAGGATGCCTTGCTGCGGGGGCGGGCTTGTAAGGGGAAAGTTTGACCAGACCCACTACATCACCTACAGTTCTGTTTACTGGCCGTGTTTCATCACTGGTGCCTACATCACCACTTAAATCTGGTAGCCTTGACATTGTGTGATGATTGGAGTTATCCGAAGCCAGCCTGAAAAAATAGAGAACCCCAGGTTCCTTCTTTGTTTAACCAGCCTACTGTGGTTTTAAAAAGCTGAGACCTGCTACTGGAATGAAGCAACAGTGTGTTTGAGTGACGGCCCTCTGCTCCTCCTTCCTGGGGTGCCCTCTGTAGGAGTCGCCTGCTGGAGTGGCCTATTCATAGTTCCCAGCCTGCCATGGGCGTCGGCCGCTCATTTCCACACACCTCCCAACTGGTGCGGCAGCCAACGGTATCAAACCTGCCAGCGACCGGAAACAAGGGACGGTGGTCTCATCTGCACAGCATGTTGTGAAGTTCATTGCCCTGATTAAGCGATCACAATCTAAAAAAGTAGTACGTGATGAGGCGTACCTGTACCATATCTATGTTTGGTGAGTGTGTATGTGTGTCACATTTATGTTATCTTTCGAATAAATCTCCCTGCAAACTCATTCTCTGGCAACACGCAAGGAAAAGCAAGCAAGAGAGGAGTGGAATTGTGCATTAGCTCACCCATCCCAGCTCCCTTATCTGGGCTTTCGGCCGGCCCAGGGAGTTACCCGATCTTGCCTCGATCCCAGATGCTTGTAGGACTACCTTTAATCTCTCCTTTCGTGGGGCCCAGGCTATGCTATCACTCTTTACTAGCAAGAAAACAGCCTCTCTCACAGCTGAAAAAAATCCAGCCAAAGAGGGAGTGTGAAACACCTATTATCTCTCCAGTCTTTCATTCTTTCTCTTCAACACAACCCAGAGAAAGTTGCTTTATCAGTCAACTGCCAGAGCCATTTTTTTATTTAAAATGGAAGATTCTGGTGCCCCATCCCATATCTATGGGTCTTAAAACTGAGTTTCGGAACTAAACAAACATTGTATCCGGGGTGGTCTGGAAAACCCAGAGAGGACTTTCAGTTGTTTAACAGAAGGTGAGCAGTCAACGGTTCTGTTCTTCCAGAGAACCACTACAGCTGCGTTGACTGGAAGCAGAAAAGGGCCCAGTGGCTTAATGAGGTGTCTGAGGCTCAATTTCTTACCCCAGTGTTAAGCCTGAAATGAAAAAGACATGCCAGGAGAAGCCCCAGTTGTTATTTAAACCACCCAATTTATTCTGCCCTTCTGAAAACAAGCCCCCCACTGATTCTCGTCAGATTTGTTTAAAGACTTCAAAAACAGGCCTTTTGCTGTTGTTGTTGTCGTCGTTGTTTCAACACGGAGGAATGGTACCAGCCAAAACTTGCTATCTTCATTCACACACACACACCCATTCAAGCCCATGTTTCCTACGCAGACTGCAATGTTGGCTCCAGCCCAGCTGCCGGTGTTATGGGCGTAGACCAGACTAAGAGGCAACTCAAAAGAGGGCAGGCCTCGCAATCTGTGAGGAGGGACCAACAGGACACACTGGACTCCCCTGGAAGGAGGTCACAGTGCTGTCACCTCTGAACACGAGCTTGGTCATGTGGGCACGGATGGAGAGGCAAGAGGAGGTGGGGAGTGGAGAATGGTCATGCTGAAACCTGTGTCATTTGTGATTAACGTGGCTGATGGCTGATGGCGTGAGTGCATCAGAGGTAAGCACATGACAAATGGTGGGCTATTTGGATTTCTATCTCTCCAGCTACAGGACTAGACGGGCTTCTGAGCTGTCCTGGTTGCTGGCGATAAGAAGCTGGGCTACCTTGCCCTAATGACGAATACTGTGAGAAGGTATAAAGACTAATGCTACAAAGGAGACAACATGTCAATAAATGTTTCCCAGTATCTTGGGAAAAACAACACCTTGAAGACAAAAAAACACTCCAAGCAGATCTGCGAAAAGGTTATTCATAAACATAAATCAGGGGGTGCATACAAGAAAATTTCCAAGTCCCTGAATATCCCTCGGAGTACTGTGAAGTCAATAATTAAGAAATGGATAAAGGAATGGCACAGCAGTAAATCTGCCTAGAGCAGGCTGTCCTCAAAAACTGAGTGACCATGCAAGAAGGGGACTAGTGAGGGAGGCCAACAAGAGACCTATGACTCCTCTGAGGTAAGACCGATGACTCCTCTGACTTACAAGCTTCAGTGGCTGAGATGGGAGAGATTATGCATATAACAACTATTGCCCGGGTTCTTCATCAGTCACAGCTTTATGGGAGATTGGCATAAAGCCACTATTGAAAAAGAAACAAAGGAAATCTCAGCTAGAGTTTGCCAGAAGGCACGTGGGCGACTCTGAAGTCAGCTGGAAGAAGATTCTATGGTCTGATGAGACCAAAATGGAGCTTTTTGGCCATAAAACCAGACGCTATGTTTGGCGTAAACCAAAAAATGCACATAACCAAAAATACACCATCCACACCATGAAGCATGGTGGTGCTAGCATCATGCTGTGGGGATGCTTCTCTCCATCAGGTCCTGGAAGGCTTGTAAAACTAGAGGGTAAAATGAATGCTGCAAAATAAAGGGACATCCTGGAGAAAAACCTGATGCAATCTGCAAAAGAACTTGCAACTGAGACTTGGGAGAAGATTTGTTTTCCAGCAAGACAATGATCCCAAGCATACAGCCAAAGCTACATGGTTTCAAAACAAAAATGTTAATTTCCTGGAGTGGCCGAGTCAGAGTCCAGACCTCAACCCAATTGAGAATCTGTGCATGGACTTGAAAAAGGCTGTGCACTCACGATCCCCACACAACCTGACAAAGCTTGAGCAGTTTTGCAAAGAGGAATGGGAAAAAATTGCAGATTTGCCCAGTTGATAGAGATCAATCCACATTTCTGCCAAAGGTGCATCTACTAAATACTGACTTGAAGGGGGTGAATTCTTCTGCAACCAATAATGTTGTGTTTAATTTTGTTATAAATTTAGACTAATTGGTAATAATGTATTTTGACTTTGATATGAAAGACTACTTTTCTGTTGATCAAAGTCAAATCAAGTTCACTCTGATTCAATATTTCAAAAGAATAAAATGTAAAAACATCCAAGGGGGTGAATAGGCACTTTACATACATTAAAAGTAACATAATCTAAGCATAACCATGTATAATATAAGAATACACATCAAGAGCATTTGAATCTAAGCTTAAGCATCAACAATCACAATATAAGCATCCATAAAGATATCAGTTCCTTGGGGGGTGGGGGGTTCAAGATTGTGGTGTGAGGTATTGTTGGCAGAGAAAAGTTTTCAGGTTCCTCTAGACCTCAGATCGTCTGACGTTCTAAGGTAGAGCATTCCACCATTTCGGTGCAAGTGACAAGTCGACTGGATTATTTTCAAAACCAGAAGGAAGGGTACCCGGCTGTGGAGGATTGCTAAAGGGTCGGGTGGGGATGTACGCCTATATTAGCGTGTAGAGGTAGCCAGGAGTTTTGGTGAGTGAGGGTGAGGATCTTTTGGTGAATCCGAGCAGCAGCAGGGAGCCAGTTTAGTATGATGAGGATGGGGGTGGTATGGCTGAACTTCCATTGGTTTAAGACCATCCGAGCAGCAGCGTTTTGAACAAGCTGGAGAGGTCTTGTCGATGAAGTTGGCAGGCCAGCCAGTAGTGAATTTCAGTAGTCCAGGCGGGATATCACCAGAGCCTGGACCAGGAGCTGTGCAGATTATTCAGTGAGGAGAGGACAGATCCACCTGATGTTATTAAGGATGAATATGCAGTTTCAAGTCACTTGAAGGTGCTTGAAGGACAGGTCATGGTCCAGGGTGACTCCCAGATTCCTGACTTGGACCAACAGAGACCAACACAGGTGTGTTCATTGCCTTCTATTGACCTGATGTAACAAGCATTGTTTATGTGTGCATTATGTGTAAAATGCTTCTTCATAAGTAAATTCCTCATTGACAATTGGGGTGTCGACTTACATTTCAATCATGCTGTCCTCTCGTTTCATGGGAAAATTGATGAGTAGACCGTTCATATTTCACCGCCAGAATTACTGGCCCCCCGCTTGTGTCGACTAGACACAGATAACAGCAAAGCTTGGGACTTCAGTTACACGTGGAAATGAAAGCCTGTGTACACAGGGGTTTCCATAATGTTATTCTCTCATGTCAAGATTCCGAACAGGCAGAACGAGAACAGCGCAGCACCTGACCAAACAGCGACCGCAGTCGGAATTAGCAGCTGGAGCGCAAATTGAGTCCCGGAACCTGGGGGAGTGAGAGAGGTGGTTTCAGCTAACTTCGGACTAATCTCATCATCTATTCATCCTGGTTGGAAAGCAAGATCTAATCTTAGATCTTGAGGGTTTATTACACTTCCTCTGTGAGATGTATGTCTAAGGGATTTTCCAGCCCAACCACCCTTCCGCTCTGTAAAGCCTGTCCTCAGATCAGCCCTGTGACAGGTCCTCAGCTCAGTTCTATTACATGGGCCCTAATCTCAGACCTGTGGCATCGTCCCTGATCTCAGACCTGTGACACGGACCCTGATCTCAGCTCTGTGACTTGTCCTCAGATTAACTGTTCGTGATTTAATGCACGAACGGACTAGCCCTGTCGAAGCACTGCTAAGAGGGAGGTGGAGGTCTGAGTGTTTTTCAGAATTTGCAGCAGTGTGGGAATAATAACCTGGAAACATTTTTGTAATCTTTGATTGACCTCTTTTCCACTTGTGGCAAACCAAAGTAATTATGACTACCACAGCAGGGTTCATATTTTAAGGACAAAATCCACCCCCCTGTGTGTTTCGTTTGACAAGCAATCAATCATCTCAGCACCCATACATGTGTCGCATCCCACTAAAACTCCCTCCATCTGAACAAACCAAGAAAAGAAAAAAAATACTTCCCTTCTGTCAGGCTATTCCTTTCCCCAGGCAATAAGAGTAAACACCCAGTAACGACTGTAATCTAAGGATAAACATTTAGAACATTTATATGCTCAGGCAGTTTATTTAATCATTTATTTCTTTTCATAAGTTGTCGTCAAGGTGTTGAGGTGTTGAGGTGCTAAGATAAATGCAACCCAAGACTTAGGTAGAGCAATGTCATTGACAGTTTATACCCCTTATTGCATGCAGACCGACCACAGTCTGGGTAAACAGACAACAGACATGACGATATGCCAGTTGAGGCGATGAAAATGTTATCGCCGCTACTTTATTTTAAATGGGGGCTAGCTGAGACTGCTGTGCCCATCTCTGCGTGTTGTCAGGCTGGCTGATTGGAGATGCATAGATGGATGGAGTGACAGCCCTCCTCGCCAACTCCAGAGCTCTTAGTTTCCTGGCCCATCCTCCCCCCCCCCTCCTCCTCTCTACACCTCTTATCCAGCATGTACTGTGCACGTTTTTGTTTTTTTTAAACAACCCAAGCTATTAATTAGTGCCTTTATGAGAAACAGATGCCTATTAATAAATTAGAGGCATGTTTTGTATTCTTTTAATCCAGGGAATTCCAGCAAATTGGCCACTACATGAAAGCATTCCTCATTGATGTCAGCCCAATGGCCCAATTCAGAGAGTTGAGGATAGCAGGACAGATGGTTCGAGAGTGGCAACATCCCATACCAACCCAGCACCTCTAACCTGCTGGGCCTCATGCCTGTAGAAAGAGCCCTTTCTAACAGCTGGGGCCTTAATAATTGCTTACCCACTTTTTGTCAAACACTATACCATATACTTAAAATATACTGTGGATGTATACATCTTCAAGCTGCCCGGTTCAAAACTCCTTGTAAACGGTGTGTGAAGCTGCAGCAGAGCTAAAAAAAAATAAATAAAAGCAGCATTATTCATGACATTTCTGGAATAGTTTGAGTTGTTTGGTTTGGTTGTGTCTGTTTTGGGGTTCACCGGGGTTACGCACTCCCACTCTTACCTCATTCCCCTCTTCTCCTAGTCCCACAACTTTGTATACCCCTTTACATTACTATATTTAAAGGAATTTCAATTGTAATAGCTGATTCCTGGGTCCTCACCTTGCTACGTGTTGAGATGAACGTGCTCTACAGCCAGGTGACATCAAAGCACTTTCGGCCTGCGCATTTCATGCCAGCCGTTTAAAAAAAAGATGCCAGTAGTAACCATGGTACTTAAAAGCAAACATTTAAATCACCTAAACTTTTTGCAAATGAAAAACCTGAAAACTGAAAGAGAATTTTGTTTCCAGAGAATGTTACAAAAAAACAACAAGTAAGTCCTATATGTTTCCATAGTTAATCCTAGCCTTTATGTAGGCTTTCATTTTCTGCCTTTATATGTATAAACATCTAATAAATGTCTAAGGCACTGTAGACAGTTTGTGTACACACAGATATACATCATTATATTCAGTGAGAAAATGGCTTTTTCGGCTGGTCTATTTGTGCAGCTGCATATTTACACACACTGGAGCTGTTGAGGTAAAGTACTGCACTCAAAGGGTTCAAAAACATTTTGTTTCCCCGGTTGGTATTTGAGCCTCCAACCGTCTAGTCACAAGTCTAGTTCCTTGACCTTTAAACCACCTGCTACTCCACGTATACAAGCAACAGGGAAAGAATGGAGCAAATTAAAATTCCATTTAATTTGGTCTCCATTGATGTTGTCAAGAACTTGTCGGTTGACTTGTTCTCTCAGTCTCATTAAATGTTCCGGCGTGCCCGCTCTCTGTGGGCGAACCCGGTGGCACTGGGGCGAAATTACAGCCAAAGGCCCTGAGTCATGTCCCTGCTGGACTTCTTCCCAATCACCGGTGAAGGATTTATGTGCTCGTGCAGGTTTATAACGAACAAAAAAAGTAAATAAATACAAATTAGTCCCAGAAAAAAGGCATTTAAGTCAAAAACACACACACGGTACAGCTAATAAACTTAGTTTCATCCGTTTTCTTCATTTTTCCTTCCTTCCCTTTGGAGCGAAGTGAGAAATTTATAACTGAAACAGCCAGGCTATTATCCTATTTATTTTATTAGTAATCCCCTTCGCTTTTAGCAAGTGAAGTTGCATTACTAAATACCCCGTTTCTCTTTGGCAGCTCACAGCGTAACTAATCTCCAAGTGGCCCGAGCTCTGGGTCTGCTTGCTGAACAGTGAAAAATGGGCCCCATTCATGAGGCCGGCTGGGGAAGCTTGCTACTCTGGGATCTCAGCCCTCTGGGCATCCACTCCAGCTGTGCCCGACAGCCATGTCTGCGCCCCTAACTCAGCTAGCTGATTCCGAACGCTGCCTTTAACGAGATGAATCACGCCAAGGGCTTCTTACCTTTTTCTGTTCAACGGTCCGGCTGGCTGAGCAGCTGTGCCAGGCCACGGCATCTCAACACTCATCCACGGATTCTCTCCCTCTCCTCTCGTGTCATGCGTGGGGGGACTTTGGAACTGGGACGTACATCTCCACCTGGTTATGGCCTATGGCCCATCCCAAGACAGGGTGCCTCCTGTGGCAGAACACTTCCTACGAGCTGCAGTTTTTCACCTCCCCAGGATGAAGGTCACTTTGATCCGCTTTTGATCTTTGGTTTTGGTCCTGGTCCTGAAGGCCCAATGTGGGCAAAAGTTTTTACCCTAACTGCCACTTAATAAATTATCCCTGTATGAGCTGTTAACAATCTCAATCACAATCTGGTTTTAGTTTTATACTGCTTGATAAGGATCAGTAAAAGGTTGTTTTGTGAAAGGGATGTTTTTTATATATATTTTTTTTATATATAACTAATGCCTATGCTTTTAACTCATTTCTGATGCTTGGATTTCCAAAGCATTTTTGTACTCAAGTTAATTGGGATTAATTAACTGTTTGACTGGGCCCAGGAAAATGTTATAGTTTATAACGGTGTACTTCTCAGTAAAGCCCTCAGTTAACTCAAGCATGCTGCTTTTTCATTACAACTGACCTCTTGATTATTGTTTATTGAACTGATGATAAATTGACACAACGATTACTTTCTAATTAGATGTGCAATGGATTGATCGTTTTGTGGTCTGAAACAATCAATTAATGTAACACGTAATGGTTAAGCAACATAGTAAAACAAGTTAGTGTCAGAAACTGCTTTAGATTTAAGGGATCAAACAGAAAAGAAAATGGTGAGGCAACTGGGTGAGTGATGAGGTACAGGAGAGAGAGAACTTCAGGCTGACCAGAGGCAGAAGGACAAAGAGGCAGAGAGGGGACTGCTAGCTGACCAGAGGCAGAAGGGCAGAGAGGCAGAGAGGGGACTGCTAGCTGACCAGAGGCAGAAGGAAAAAGAGGCAGAGAGGGGACTGCTAGCTGACCAGAGGCAGAAGGACAAAGTGGCAAGGAGGTGACTGCTAGCTTATCAGAGGCAGAGAAGGATTGAAAGGTTTTATGAGAGTTTAAAGAACCTTGCCATAGGTATGGCAGTAGGCAGACAGCAGGGCTTCAAAAAGCACAAAAGTGGTTACTAAATGCTGCCTGGAAGCATGTCAGTGTGGTAGATTGTAGCAGAGACCTGAAGTCCAGATGTCTTTGCTGGTAAAAAAAAAAAATGGAGGTTTCATTCACAGAGGTGTTGGAACAGTAAGATTAGTGGATGCCCCAGACTTCCTGCCTCACAATACAAACCCCTCTTATAAATGAAAAGGCACGTTAAGAATTGTCAGAACATGTAATTGATGTAAGTACTAGGTTTAAGGTGCTTATATTTTTAGTACATTCTGGTCCACCGTAATATTTTTGTATTAGCTTGTACAACAAAGCTAGAATGTTTTTATTGGAACACTTTCTTAGACAGTCAAGTTGTGTTATTATCTAAAAAATATAAGATTCACTGCAGATATATTTGCCAAGCTGCGAAGATATTTATTGCAAAGAATATTTATTTTATATTGCACTTTCTTTTTAGTATTATTTTATTATTATAGATTCTCAGAGAAAAAAAACATTACCCCAAAATTCGGTGCTGCTTTCAATTGTTTACTTTCCAAACTAAACAAAAATGCAATCTTCAGTTGTGAAAAGGTTAACGCCTAGTTAACTTAACCCAATTCAATGGATAATTAGGTCCAGCTGTTTGAGTACTTTGGTTAACCATCAAGCCTGATTTGGGCCTGCCCTGCCCAATATAACTTTGGCCCTTACCATCAGCACAAAGATTGTAAAGGCACATTATACCACGATCAAAATAAATTCCTCTTTTCCATGAAATACTATAAACATTTTTGGTCAGCCTTAACACCTGAATTCTTTGACATGGTCAAAAACATTACAACATTTTCCAAACTTCCATATCAGATGAATAGAGCCATAATAACTGTGATTCCAAAGAATAGCAAAGATCTGACGTTTTGCTACAAGTACAGACCAGTATCACTTCTGAACTGTGATCTAAATATGTGATCTAATTAATA
The DNA here is from genome assembly GCA_025775065.1 of Hiodon alosoides. Classification (NCBI taxonomy): domain Eukaryota; kingdom Metazoa; phylum Chordata; class Actinopteri; order Hiodontiformes; family Hiodontidae; genus Hiodon; species Hiodon alosoides. Next base: position 20,180 of record JAOYSI010038725.1, read on the forward strand.
TGTAAATCTCTTGCACTAAACCATAATCTCCCAAATATTCATCCAGGCTAAACGGGATTCATTTAGAATAAACATTCAAATGAAAATATCAGATGGCTGGTTACTGAACCTGACTGAACTCTCCAAAGAAAAAAGGTATTCCTACCTCTGCCGTCACATAGGTAATCCTATTGCCGTCAGCCCACAACCTTGCCATACATTCACTAACATAACCCTAACAAATAAACGATATTGGAAAACTAGCAGGTTATTAAATTAACTGAGTCAAAATCTGAGGTGACACCAATTAATTTATTCAAAGGAGATGCTGTGACACAAGGCCTCCCACTCAAATGGAACACAAAGGGCTTTAAATATCAATCCATATCGCTCACAATCTAAACACTCTATTTAAGCTAAATAATATTTAAGCTAACCGTTCTTAAAACTGGTACAGAAGATCTGGAAAGATGGAAGGGCCTTCCACTGTTACTCACAGGCCTGATTGAAGCAGTCAGAATGTCCGGACTACCAAGTATAAATTATCTATCCTCAACATTCTGCACTGCTCTATTGCCTTGGACAAAACAATTATTTCATTCTACTGAAGAAGCACACCTCCAAGAATCAAGCTTCAAACACTTGAATGATATCTTCATATACTGCATTTCAGTTCAGCTACAGCTTCTAGCTAAATGGATACACCAATATCATCATCACACCACCCCCTCCTGGTTAGACGCAGAAGAATCTACATCTTCTCTTCACCACCCAATTTATTTAATCTGTCTCATCACAGCAACTATAAAATCCCCTAATTACAAAAATGCCTGCATATCAACGACCGTAGAAACTTGGCATGAAGCAAACTAACTCACCAATTACAATATCACTCCATGCAGCTTATCCCTGATTTGGCACAACCTGGACATCAAAATCAACAATAGCTCAGTAATCTCTCCAGTTTGGCAGCAGACGGGTTTTACACACTTACAACATCCTTTCAGTGGAAACACTCTCTTTCCAGGCCACTTTGAACCCATTCATACTCCATGTCAATAGCCTAGCACCACCCATCACCTAGACCCATACGCCCATTGTCAGTTAACTACATGCCGCAGCTATGTCACCACTTACCTGTCTCTAAACTAAAGGCCTAAAAAGATTAGCACCCCCCATTTATTTTCAGTCTGTCCACAGAGTTAGTCTCTGTCTGCATATCTGTGTCATTGTCTCTATATGTGTCTGTGTCTCTGTCTCCCTGTCTGTGTCTCTGTCTGTGTTTCTCTGTGTGTCTGTATCTCTGACTGTGTGCTCACGTTTGGGGGAGGGGTCTGGGGGCAAGGGCCAATACGAAACGAGAAAGGAGGATGTGGGAGGAGGGGAAAACAGGAAGGGGAGGGGGGATCGGACGGTAACTGTTTGTAAATACCTACAGTGATTAATGCCTGAATAATGCTGGGGGGGATCTAAGGGGGTTATTACTTTTTTACACTTTGGGCGTGGAATAACTTTATTTCATATAGAAATTAAGTATAAAAACTTCTTGTTATTTGTTCACTCTGGTCCCATATATCTAATATTGTTTTTGTTAATTATCTGATAACATTCAGTGTCAGACTAATGCTGAAATCAGAAAGGGGACAAAGCCTTTTTCACAGGACTGTATTTATT
>JAOYSI010038736.1:0-19944 GCA_025775065.1 Hiodon alosoides
TATATATAGTAGAGTTTTTTGGGTAATTGCCTGTTAGCCATCTGGCACATAATAAAGACTGCCCATGGCTGGACTCCCTCACTTGGGTGAGTGTGTGAGTATGTGGGCTACTGTGAGCACTTACTGGAGATAAAATCACTGGTGCCCCTGGGATTGGAAATGAAACTCTAATGCTGGAGTATATATATATATAAATAAAAAAGCTATTAGAACCTACTTGGGGGCCAAAGGTAGTTTTACACTTTTACCCACAGCTCCTGAGCGCTTGTATCCTCTAGCTCGTCCCCTTTCCGCTCCGCCTCAACACACACTCCACAGACATAAGGGGCAGCTCATCTAAATGTACATAATTTCTTCCTCAGGGGGAAGCGTGTGGAAACCCAGAGCCCTGTGGCCTCTGCCGAGAAGCCCAACCCGCAGATTTATTTAAGGGTATCTCGCATGGTGCACATTCTTGTCTAATGGCGTCTGGGAGGGAATCGCTGGAGGCGTGCTGGAGCGCGTGGTAATCTCCGCGCGGGCCTGCTTTCTGCGCCTCCCCGCTCCTCCGGGACGAGGCGAATCCGAGCGAGCGTTATCTCCTGCATTAGGAGCAGCGGAGACCGGACTGTTTGCTAGCCCGAGGTGGGTGCAGGTCCTGATGCGGCTCTGTGTTTTTTTTTGGGGGGGGGGGTTTGGAAGCAAGCAGTGCACCTCTCCCATGTCCAGGTCTCTCGTTTGCGCCTGAGCTGTAAACCTCTAAACTCAATTTGGTCAACTGTGACACCAAACTTTAACCATTCCCGTTTTCATGTTTAAGCTCAAATAGCTTTCCGTGGTTACTCATTAGCGTGGCCATCTGGAAAAAGCGCCTGACGTGTACAACAGAAAATGTATGTAGCCTTTCATAGCATCTGCTGGGCTGCAAATCACACATTTGACATTATCTAATGCTAATGATAACAAGAAAGAAACAGCAAAGTCACAAAAGTATTTTTTCCATAATATGGTATAAAGCGGTTTTAAGGATCGTTTTTCATCCCCATAGCCCCTAATGCAGTCAATACACATTCTCTATAAACGACAGAGAACACTGTAAAAAATAGAGTTGTGCTCTATGCGTTAATCATGTGTGTATTTGGTGGGTTCTTTAACGCAGAGCAACTTCTAAAGCCAACGCGGGTTAGCTGAAAGAAGTGCTTGCTCTTGCTGGTGTATCTCCGTTTGTCCATCTTAACTGAAACATGGAAGCAATATTTTACACATCTAGATTTAAACTAATGTATTGGGCAAGTGTCACACATTAAGTGCAGAGGTGAACTGCTGGTTCGTGTTCACCCTTTCAGTCAGGGGAAAGTGGCATGCCTCTCGGAAGAGTTCAGAGCTTTCCAGAAGGATTAGAACATCAGTCAGAGTGTCAGGTGTCTCCCGTCACCTTCAATAGAGCATAGCCTCTTCCTGCATATCTACCAATGTCTCCTCTGGGTGGGGTTAAAACAAATGTCCAACGAAAGGCCAAACGACACTTCTGGCTGCCAGGATCATTTAGTGCCGATTCAGTTGGTTTGTCCCAGATGAGGAGAACCGAGGCTGATCGATGCAGACATTGCCTAGCGTCCTTCCTCCTGTGTACGCCCCCTGGTGTGAAGAGACTTTTTTTTTTTACTACTTCCCAAATATTGAGGCTGCTCAGTGCAGGTTTCCTGACACCTAGGTGTCAACAGTTTGTGAGCAACTTGAAACATGGACTGCTCAGACCCCCTGTTTGAGGGAAGGTTTGGACAGTTTCCACGCCGCTGCACATACGAAATGTGAAGATTACTCATCCACTGACGATTACAAGTCCGATCCAGGGAGAGGTATCACAGTGCCACCACTCGGGGGGGGGGACTCATTAAAAAACACAGAGTTGTCAAACTCATGTCCTGTCTCACCACCCCTGTCTGGTCAACTTGGACGAATCCCTTGCAGGGCAGGGGACCATGCACAAGGCTGACGTAGGGACACGTGTGTCAGAGCTGTAGGCCAAGGGCCAGATGCCTTCCCCCCGATGACCTTCCTTTTCTGGTTAACCCATACTTTCTGACAGAATGTCTCCAGGGTACACTGATAATCAGGCCTTTCGTTTCAAATCGAGAGGCAACATTTTGTAAGAAGTACGACTGCACCGTTTTAGTCATGGAGAACGATGCTACTATTTTAACAGTGCGTAGACTGAGTGTGTGAAAGCTGAAGTGGGGGTTGATTATATTGTAGAGCAATGCCTGCCCCCTGATCCAAGAATGCTCTGGTTGTAGCTCTGTAATAGGGGTTAATCACCATTAACCCTACATTTATGACCCTGCTAGCATTGTGAGGACAGTAATAGACTTAACAATTGAATCAAGCTGTTGCCTCCTATACACCACATAAGAGAGAAAAGTATTTCATGAAAGACTTTAAGTTAAATCTCCAGATTGCAAAGCCTTTCCTACGTTGACTTTGGCATGCTTCCACAAATTAATAAAATAAAATAAATAACAGGCAACCAATCATATGCTGGCTAAATACAAGAGGGCATTTCCATGGATACGGACAATCCCCTAAAGGGTTGCCTAAATGCCTACAGGGGGTCATTTGGTGCCATTATTAGGTTTATCCCTGACTAATTCTTAGATTCTTGCAACTTTCCTGTAACCTAATAAATGTCTGTTTTGCTTAAACATTGCAGCAACGTTGATGAGCGTTACGCATTGGTCCAGGTCCTTGAATTGCTGCTCATGTGAAAAGGGACATTGGGGGAGGTACATGGCTCCCCTCGTCTGACACCAATCACCATGGACCTGTTTGCAAAAAGAAGTGACTTACAACAGGCACCTCTCGTCCCACTTTAATCTGTTATGTGTCCTGTGGCTTGCTAGAACTTTTCCTACAGCCTTGCGATAGGGCTGCAAGACTTTTATGCACTCTCTCTGTGCAATGCTTGGAAGAGAGGTCTGTCCGAGAACCAGAAACATACCTAAAGGCTCCCTCACCAGAGCCGGCTCAACTCATCCATCAAGAACACCCTTTGAGTTTTCACTGAAGTGTGCGTGTGTGTCTCTGTGAGCGTATGAGTGTGTGCGCGTGAGTGTGTGCGTCTGTGAGCGTATGCGTGTGTGTTCGTGGTTGTATGTCTGTGTATAAGTGTGTGCGTCTGTGAGCGTATGAGTGTGTGTGCGTCTGTGAGCGTATGAGTGTGTGTTCGCGGCTGTGTGTGTGTGTTTAAGTGTGTGCGTCTGTGAGCGTATGAGTGTGTGTTCGCGGCTGTGTGTGTGTGTTTAAGTGTGTGCGTCTGTGAGCGTATGAGTGTGTGTTCGCGGCTGTGTGTGTGTGTTTAAGTGTGTGCATCTGTGAGCGTATAAGTGTGTGTTCGCAGCTGTGTGTGTGTGTGTGTTTAAGTGAGTGTGACTGTGAGCGTACGAGTGTGTGTTTGTGGCTGTGTGTGTGTATTTAAGTGTGTGCATCTATGCGTCGTGTGCATAGCATACCACTGAGCTGGAGAAGTCCCACAGAGAGTCCCACAGAGTAGATGTTTAACAACTTGTTGTAGCTTAAACCATATATACGACCCTGCGCAGGACGCAGCGTGGCAACCTGGACAAGGCGGGGAGCTCAATTACGCACCCGGGCTAATTTGGCCTTTTCCATGACAGTGACGCACTGCACCGCCAAAGCTCGCCCGCCGTTCTGGCAGCCACAGCACTGTGACATTTTCAACAATGCCATCCCTGCCCTTCCGCACAGCTGACCTTTGAGCAGAGTTGGAAGGCGGCTCCGGGGGCCCCTCTGGCACGGGCACACCTCCGAGTGGCAGCTCTCACCGTCGGTCACGGAAAAGCTGCGCGGAGTGCCAGGTCTCGGAATCATGTTTAATTGAGCAAGACCGGGATTAAGTGCAAGGACATATTAATGAGCCTTGGCACCATTAAAGTCGACTTTCGTAATTGAAAAGAACGGCAACCGTCGCGGGCGCGTTGCCTAGTTCAGCAGATGGCTAACCATTTTTCTCAGCAATACAATTGCCCTCAGCGTGTACCCAGCATCAAGACAAAGGCTCCTCTTACATTAATGAAGCACTGCGCCTGCTGAATCTCTCCGAGCCTAAACAGGGGGAGAGCGTGTAGCCACTGATGCTAATGTTTGTGCCACAGAGAACGCTGCGTGGAAGTTGAACAATATAATTGCAGACTACTTTGGAAACCGTGGATTGAAAAAATGGACTTGATTGGCACCACAAGGATACAGAAAAGATCGAGGCCAACGGTGTGTAATGGTACTTTTTGAGTTACTTTTTGAGTTAAGTTTTGAGTATCGGGATAAAACCGAAACCTGTGCATGTCTCTTTGGGCTTGTTGTGAGTGCAGGTTGGGCTCGCACTCTGATTTTGACACTGTGTGTTTAGTTTAAGGGTTCGGGAGGTAAATCACTGTCACTAATAATTGTGTTGCCCAGGGAGTCAAGATAGAGAGTACAGAATCTATGAGGTGGCGTGCGTTGAAGTGAATGCAAAAATAAAATAAGAATCTAAGTTAATTTATATAACTCAGCAATGTTTGTGTTGTTCTGATGTAACAACAACATTTTTTAGAATCTTTGGAACTGCAGCTGTCCTAAGCAGGGAGGGGGGGGCCAGGGAAGTGGGACAGTGGAAAGGGGGGGGACTCCCAGGGAGTCGGGACCCGAGCTGGGATCGGAGCAGAGCGCACTAATAGGCCCCCTGATGTCCCACAGCTAACCCCAGTCTCCACTGTCAGGGGTGTGGATATTTCAGTGCAGGGGGCCTTAGGTCAAGGACCGTTCAAATCTGTGTTGGATCTCACCTGCGTACTGTGCGTTGAAAAACTTCTGAAATTTTAACCATAGGTGCTGTCAGGTCTTGCCACAGCAACTCATGTGTAAAATCTAAATTTAGAATGGCACACGAGAGCAGGGAAGCCAGCGTCAGTACTGTTTGTTCAGTTGCTGTTCATGGCAGTATGGTCCATGTGTGAAAGGCCTGTCCCAGAAGAGCGAAGGTCCCCCTGATCTAGGAATAGCATGTGCCACTGCGACATTTGTCCACCTGTGGTAATCACAGATGTCCGCGAACCGGTTGCCAATGGACTACCCGTGTGTGAGGGACAGTGGGGTGCACGGGGGTGGCTTTTGGGATGTAGCCACAACCGCCCGTCGGTTCAGCCGGACCTACGAGGCATTGTTAGTTAGCGCTTAAAAAAACGCTTTAAAGCAAAATGATGCCAATTTTCTCCTGCGTCACACTTTTTTTTCCCCCTAAATTTCTTCACGCAGAGTGTAATAAATTGTCAGGTTTTGATGGATGGAGAAGACACACGTACATGAAGTGCATGTGGATGGTAAATAAATGATGTTCCAGGACCTGTGGCGCTCGTTAATTTATTTAGCTGTCAAAAGTTTGTTGCTGGTGTAATTGAGCAAATAACAAGTCCTGTCGTAATTCAGATCAGCTTGTAATGAAAAAAAAAATCTTTCTCCAGCAGTCTAGTTCTGCTAATGTTGTTCTGCTAATTCCATTGCATGTTATTAAATGAAATTTGGTCAAAGTATAAGTATGCTTCTAGGAACAATAAAACCCCCCCAAAAAAATGCTAAAAAAATTTAGAATACGTATTTGTAAAAAAAAATTATTGGTAACATTTGCTGAAATTTTTGCCACAAATCAGCTCGGCAATGTTACTCAACTGTATTTAACATTTGAGTGCCGAGACACACTTACACTTATATAAAATAATTTTAAAGCTGTCTGTTAGGAATACAAATGTATAATACATTCGCACAAGAAATTAAACAGATACGTCTCAGATTGAAAATATTTCGGATTTAATGCGGTCATTATCTTTTGCCTGTTGTTGGAGGAACAGCTGGTGATATTTTGAAGAAGTCTTTTGTGTCACATGTCTCCACACGTGTTCTCAGCTCTGCATAGCCTCAACCATATGTGTTTGAAAGTAGAGCTGTTTCTCACTTCGAAGCAAAGAGGTCAGACAAAAATACCACATCTCGGGAAAGTTAGTTTTATTTTGAAACAAAGTGGATTTTTTAGTGCTGAGCACTTACCACATGTGTGCAGGCAGAAACATGTTGAGCAGGAAGGCCTGGGCTTGGAGCAGGGAATGCGTCCGCGAAACAGCTCTGCAGTGGACATGGAATAAGTACAAGGATTGCTTTGATCCAAGGACACGGGGTGTCAAAGGCCCTTTCAGGACGGCCCTGGGCCACCTTATCTCATACGCTAAAACTTCACAAAGGCCATGCGCTGGCTGAACACCCAGGCCAGCTTTCTGACTTGACCCAAAGTCATCGAAAGACGGAGACACTGCGACGGATTCCACAAGAGCGTAAAACAACCCAAAAGGTTACGCCCACGCAGCGTTCGGTCGTTAGAAGAAGCCGCTCGCGAGATTTCCAGTCACACATTTCTACCTCCTTCGTTTCTTACTCTAGACCTAGTTTATGTGATGAGAAAACAATAAATGTCACATTCTTTAATGACAGTGCAGCCTTTGTGGTCTCCCTTTAGAAATGGTTGTTTGGTGTACAAAATATCTTAATTTACTATTTTGGCAAGCTATTTTCGGTTTCGGAGAGAAAAGAAAGGAAGTCGCAGTATATTTTGTATGGGCAGGGACAAGTTTGTGCACGATAATTTAAAGAGAATGCTCAGCAGGGATCAAACTATTGACGTGTCTCGAAACTAGTGCCTGAATTATCAATGCCAGTTAGCTGGGGTTCGCATTGATTTTATTTTTAAAAGCCCGTCTAAATCTGTTTAGCTTCCAAGAGTTCGGACAAGACAAATAAAAAAACTGCTCCTCATTGTGTGATGTTGAAATAGGAATCAAAAAAAAGAAAAAAAAAACACCCTAGAAAATCAATTTATGCATTGCAGTGCCAGCTCATTTCTTCGACAATTTAGTGATAAAGGAAGCAGTAATGTTTTGTCGGGGGTGCGTGTGTAACTCTCAGATGTCCCCTGGTTTATCGTTTAACACAAGAAGCATAGTCTTTCATAATTCGGTGGCTTTTGCAGTGGAAATACGACGGAGAGGAAATTACTGGGCACGCTCTTGTTTTTTTCTCCTTTCTTTCAAGTTCTTGCTCAGCAAAACAAACGCGTTTGGCTGAAACTAATAACCGGATGGATTTGAGAAAGGTTGTGTCAAAACTGTTGAGGGTGTGTTGATTTGTGACAGAAAATCGACAGGCCATCGTGTCCAGAGGAAAAAGTTGTCAATTACTAAGTGCGTCACGTTCCCTTACCTTGAATGCTGAGGCCGCGCATTGGTGAGAACGTTTTCTGACCATTCCCGGTGATGACTCTACAAGAACTGGAAAGGGTGTTTGGTAACTTTTGTATTGCTTTACTGGTCCAAGCCCCTGCAAGAGTGCAGTTTATGTCTATTCAATGCCTTCTGTTTAAAAAAAAAAAAAGGCCCGCCTGATTGGTCGGCAGATGAGGGGAGGGTGCATGGTGACGTGACCTTCAGTGCGTTGTGTCAATGGACACCATTGCCTCAGCACATTCGGTGCGCTTATACGGTAAATTAAAAACACCATCTCGCCTGATACAGCCTTGCTTTCCAAGGCCCAGAGATTCCTCAGGTCGGTATTCTTTGCTACGAACAGTGGATCCAAGTCGTGCTTCTGTTGTCTCTGTCTAGCAGGTGGGGGAGACTAAACAGCTGCCAGAACTGTCCCTCCTCCTCTGGTTGCCAGAGAGAGGTTCTTCTCCGGGGAATGGAGATCTCCAAATTTGAGATGATCATGTATTGAGGGACAATGATTCGATGCTGTTTGCCTCCCGCTGCTGGGCACAGGGGTCCCCCCCCGACTAGGGGCGGTGGTCCAGGTCGGCGGTTTTACCTCACGAGGCCCGTAAACGTAGCTGCCCTCACCACCGTTGAGTTCAGACTTGGGCCGAGCAGACGGTCATGACACAATTTCCTTTACCGCTGCCTTCATAAACGTCGCCCTCCGGGAGACACACTCCCAGTCCATCTCATTACCCAGGTATGAGTTGGGCTTTCGCCGATCTCATTTTTCTCACTTAAAACCACCCTTTTGTACTGCCTCACAGACCGGCTCAGATCTCTCCTAACCAAATTGCTCTGCCACAGATGGGTATCTTGGCTGTGATCGAGGGAGACCGTCAAACTCTTCCTTCTTTCCTCCGGCATTTCGGCAGAACATATATTTCATCCCCTCCGCTTTTGGATTTCGTCTCCCTTTATCGAAGCAGGGGAAGACTTTATCTCGTCGCACACCTTTTTCAGCCTCTGGAAATCCCCCTCATGCACACATGTGGTGGGAAAACTGATTCTGCCTTCTGATTCGCCTCGTCAGAAAACACATTTGATCATGTAGAAATCTACTTTTCTTGTGTGTTATCAGTCTCAATTTGAGACCCCTGCAGTTTATTTGCTCCGATTTACTGCAAATTTTCATATGTATTTGGGGTAAAATAACTCATTATTGCCAAATGCTCCAAAAATCCCATTTATTATTTAAATGTATTCAACAGTTCCAAAAGATAAACTGTGAAAGACAAACATAACAGATTTAATTTCCAAGCTGTTTGCATTTTCCATTAGCTTCAAACAGGCCCCCTTCCCTGCTCACTGCAATCTCATTGGCATAGCAGAGCGCCTGACTAGCTGAAGCACGTTATACCTCTGCAACGCAATGCACGCACGCACACGCACGCGTGTGGGCCTGCAGACACACGCAAGAATGCACATGCATACACACCACGCACGCGCCAGATCGGCGAGCTCCGCTGCTGACGGCGCATCGTCTTTTCACCCTGGGGCAGCTTCGCGGGAGCGGCCCACACGAGACGTGGGTTAACAGTGCTGAGATCACGTCACCCTGCTGTGCTCCGGCGGACGGACGAGGGCGACCCGGCTTGGCCGCTCCGCCTCGCACGGGCGCAATTAGCCGATCCCTCTCGCTCCGCTCGCGCCCGACTCCGCCGCGCCATCGGGGCCCGCTGAGTCATCAACCTGAACGTTCCGTTGGCGTTTCACATGTCACAGTGGCCTGAAGCCCATGTTACGAGACACAAAATCGCAAGACGGATAATGTCAAGGATCACTGAGCAAAACTAGAACACCTAATATACATGGAGTCTAAAAAAACATAAGAATATAGAAAAAAAAACTCAACAGTGGTCCCTCGTCGTGTTACAACAGACAAGTGGGACAGGAACAGAGGCAGGAGAGGGACATTCAAACGGACAGAATGCATTTTTTTTTTTCTTTTTGGTGACACTGGTATGCAGATAAATTTGATGACACCACAAGTTTTCTCGGGAAGATATATCCTGCAATTACAACACTCAGCCACAAGTCTGGCAACTGTTTTCTTAAATCAGACGTGATAGTATAATCCAAAACATTTTTGACAACATGCAACCACCAGGTGACACTGTGTCCAGTGTGAAAACAGCTAAATATAGAGGTTGAACACCAGCTTTTCAAAGCTGAGGGGTCCTTATCTGTTTTCTTATAAGATCCTCTATCCATTTTTCAGGCTGGCAGAGTTATTTTCACCAGGGGCCAAGGTAGGGGAGCTACAGTAATAGAGGCAAAAGATTTGCACAGACTGGCTTAACATGGTTTGACAACAGAGAATACTCAAATATTAAGGAAGTGTATAAGATGGCGGAGAGAATGGTCTGCTGAAGTCATTGACGAGCGGACTGGAACACCGACTTCCTGTCCCCAAGTTAAAAAAAAACCACAAAAAAAAAACCCAAAGGAAGTGCTGGCCTTTCCCATCCGGCGTTATCATTTGGAGAAAAGAACCCCTCTCCCCGGGACGTGAGTGCACCCGACGCCCTCGCCCTGGGCCTCCCGGCACCCTGGCCCATGGAGAGGAGTCCAGAGAGAAGGAGGTACGGAAGGAGACGACAGAAAGGGAGGTGGAGAAGGTGAAGAGGGTGTAGAGAATCTGGCCAGAAGAAGAACGCACCCGAGGTGACCTCCCCCTCAGTCGGCATAGAGGATGAACCCGGAAAAGGTGCTGTACTTGTTGTTGTTGCCCCCGTGGGCCTTGCCCCCGTCCAGCTTGATGTAGACCTCGTCACCGGCGTCCAGGTGCAGGATGACGCTGTTGCTGGCATAGTCGTAGTTCTGGTCCGCGTCCTGGGCGATGGCGCTGGCCCGCACCTGCGGAGAGATGGAGGGGAGATTGTTTGCTCAGCACCTGTTCAAAGTGAGCCGTCAGGTGTGGCAAGGGTGATATAGTGAACATGGGTGTGGCACGTGTAATATAGTGAACATAGGTGTGGCAAGTGTGATATAGTGAACATAGGTGTGGCATGTGTGATTTAACGAACATAGGTGTGGCACGTGTAATTTAACAAACAGGTGTGGCAAGTGTAATATAGTGAGCATAGGTGTGGCACGTGTAATTTAACAAACATAGGTGTGGCACGTGTAATTTAATGAACATAGGTGTGACATATGTAATATAGTGAACATTGGTGTGACATATGTAATATAGTGAACATTGGTGTGACATATGTAATATAGTGCAGTGCAACAGACATTAACAAAATCAAAAAATCTATAATTGTGCTAGTTTGTCACTGCGTCCACTGCAAAGATGTCTGATTTATCGGTTGTAATGTTAATAAGTAAAGATTTTGCAGTATTTCGAAAACATGGACAAGAGGAAAATGGAAATGAGTGCCAGTGTAGTATTTGCACATTACCCTGTTAACAACACAAAGAAAACCCATCCACAGGATTAAGTCATAGTACGGGTTTTTGGCAGGAAGGAGGATTAATGTATATAGAATGAGTATTGGGCACTTACAGTACAGGGTTTGGATTCAAGGATCAAACCACTCTGCTTTGAATTATTTGGGTCCTGAATGAATTCTAAGGTTTGTGGATACTGCCGCCTTTGCCTGTTGCCTTTTTTGTGAAGCGGCAAGCTTTGATGTTGAATTACTCTCCAAACTATTTCCTGATTCCCTGCAAATGGTTCGAACCTCAGCAGAGTCCCCCAGGGGAACATCAATGGCATTCCATTTAAAGCGTGTGTTGTTCTATTTAAAAAAATTATTATTATTATTCGCAATGGTAATGAAGAAAAGGCACCAAGAACATACAGAGTTAGGAAAATGATGGTCTTCCATGACTGTTAAATCTGGAAAGAAATTTCAGCCGTCCCTAAAGAATAAATACATATTTTCGGTGTTGACAGGCATCTCATATTGGTCTGGTTCCTCTTGTTTTTGAGTATTTTAAAGAAGCAGGAGATGGCATCAATCTGTCGCTGCGATCAATCAGAGGGGCCTTTGATAAGGCTTAAATAGAAACGTTGGAACTCTTCCGGCGCACGTCACCGGTTCAGATCTCCACTGAAAGCCTGCTGACAGCGGGACGGGCCCAGGAACCGATGCCTCAGGACCTTTCAGGGAATTTGGCTGTCTGCGGAGGGCACGTGTGCGTCTGGACTCTGCTAAACGTCGGAAAGCCTTGTGTAAAATGAAGAATGCAGCCAACGAAGAAAGATTTTGAACCGAAAGGTTGGGTAAAATGGACCTTCCCCCCCGCCCCTTGCTGAAATTACAAAGCGTCCTATTGGTCCAGCCACCGTGTCTCAGCTGAGGAACCCCCTCATCCTCTTCTCCATCCCTGGCGCTAGGAAGATCCACAGTTTGGCTGTGCTCCTTGTTGACCTCCAAGCTGACTAATTAAGAGCGCCGTCTGAAACGGCGCTGGGAGAACAGCGTGGGCCAGCCTGGTGAGGAATCACTGGTGTACAGACACATGTGTGTTTGTGTCTGTGTGTGCCTTTGTTCTGTGTACATGTGCGAGAGTCACGTATGTTGGGGTACTCGGGGGTGTGCTGAGACGGGTGAAGAAACTCGTGTGACTGTGTGAGTGGAGCTGAGGAAATAGTTTTTCCTGCATATTAAGGCTGGTAAAGAAACACTGACATAATAATCTGTGTCCGGCTGTGTGTGTGTGTGTGTGTGTGTGTGTGTGTGCGTGTGGTGTTGGTGGGAGGGGGGGCTAATTTGTCTTCAAATATGCCACATATTAAAACTGAATCCTCTGGGCCTTTCGGATCAGGCTTGCAATATTGAAAGGCAACCTGAGATAAGATTATACTTGACTGTAAAGTCTTTTATTACGGCAAAGGAGGGACCGCTGACGCAGCTAACGCAGCTGCCGTTGTGTAACCCGCGCACAAAGCAGCCGCTCGGCCCCAGACTGAACTATCAGGGGGAAGTGGCTTGTACACGGCTTGTATCTGCCTTGTTCATCACTACTTTCACGTTAGTACACATTAGCTTTATAACAAAAGCCACCCAAATCAACTTCCTAACCCCTGGGCTCGAGGGTCACACCAACACTGTCCTACAACTGTGAGATATATGTATACATACAGCGTATACATTTCTCGTGTTAAACAAATGAATGAGTTAATTAAATCAGGATATCCACTCTCCACACATACCGGAGATGCGTAATATTAAGCACAATTTTACTTATTAATGAAGACCAATAAAAACCCGGATCAGAGAATGTGCCCAGCCTATGAGCTGGCGGTTTCCTTGTGCGCTTCACTGATCTTCAGTGCAATCCTTTCAAGCCGTTCACAACTCGCACGATGGAACGATGGAGATGGTGACACTATAGTGATGAACCTTTTTTAGTGCACAACGCAGTCCATCCCACACTTTACGTGACCTGTGCGTCCATCTTGGCTTTTTGGGACCTACTACCCTATTGGCCTTCAATGGGCAAACAGCATTTACGCTTTTAATAGCCACGATTCTGCATCCCACTGACAGCAGCATTTGAAAAGGATTTCAGCCGGACTATAAACCGAGCTGAGTCCACGGGCTTATAACCAGTCCTCGGTTTTCAGATTCTGCCAGCGAGCCTGCGGAACAGGTGGCACAGATTAATTGGATAATTAATTGCCCAATTAACCAGAGCACACACAGCTGACTTCTTGACACATCTGAGGTTCTGGAGATTGTGGGACTATTGTTTAAAACAACATCCCACTGACGAATTACTATTTATCATTTTTTTTCTCGCTTATTTAGGCCCCCGGACATGTCATTAGGAAGACCGACAGGATTGGTTAGCAGACAGACAGATTCAATTCAGGAGTTCAAGTCCCGCCAGCAGTTCATCTTTTTATGAAAATGAATATGTATTCAAATAAAAACATTAAAAGAAAAAGAAAGAAGAATAAAAACCAATAATTATTATACAAGTTTCCTGGTACTGAGTAATAGGCATGAATCCGAAGGGATACGTAAGTGCATTTCAGCCCCAGAGAAATGTAGCACGCAGATTTTTAAAAAAGCTAGAGTAATGCTCAGAAGCTGTGAAGGCAGTTACAGAAACAACAGCCTGTTTTTGGAACTTGGAACTTGGCATTGATTGACACGTTGCATAGTGCGGCGAGCCCAGTCAGGCTAAGCTGCTAGGCCCTGTGAGCGACACAGGAAGTGTTTACGTCTGTTCCCCTTGTTCCACAGTGGGAAGGCTTGACGCAAATCTGGCAACAGGGCTGGGTGGACATGAGAACGGGGGCGTTGCTAACATACACACATGGTATCCCCCTGAGCCTTCGGTGACCTGCTGCACAATTGACCAATCCTACGCGGTTCGGAAAGGCTTGCCAGGTGCCGACGGAGCTTTTTTTAGTTCCCCGGGCCCAAGGTTGGCGGCAACGACGGCACAAAGGAGACGGCACAAACAAAATTCCATCCCAAACCGAAAGCGTCACCTGCGCCTGCACCCGCCGTGCCCCGTACCCTCTCTGCCTTTGGAGACGCTAGTCGATCGATAGTTTGGGGTCAGTCTGTTCTCAGCGCTAAGGACAGGAGACAAAGACACCCAGCCAGACAGAGGCAGGCAGGAATGAAAACATCCATCGGTTCTCACAGGGCAGCTCTTTTGAGTTTCGGAGCTTACAGCAGGAACTTGGATAGATGACCTCGGCTGGGGAGGAACTGGTTTACGATTTTGGGATGTCATGTCTTGATAATTGACGTGGCTAGAAGGTTATTGAATTTAGTATTTCTTCGGTGCCCACACACACACTCACACACACACTCACACACACACGCGCACACACGCACACACACACACACATACACACACACACTCACACATACATACACACACACTCACATACACACGCACACACACACACACACACACACACACTCACACTCACACACTCACACACACTCACACACACTCACACACACACACACGCACACACACGCACACACACACACACACACACAGTGAACTGAGCCTCAGATCGTCGGCCAAAGGTTCACAGACAGCCAGTCGGTCCTTCCAGCCCTTCATTAACATGATTTATTTCAGCACCGGGTCTCTGCTCTGACCTCACGTCATGTTTGCTGTCCCGGCCATCTATGATTGTTTGTTTGCCTTCACTGTTTTTATACATTGATCTCTCTCTCTCTCTCTCTCTCTCTCTCTCTCTCTCTCTCTCTCTCACTCTCTCTCTCTCGCTGTCTCTCTGTCTCTCTGTCTCTGCCTCTCTCTCTCTCTCTCTCTCTCTCTCTCTCACTCTCTCTCTCTCGCTGTCTCTCTGTCTCTCTGTCTCTGCTGCTCTCTCTCTCTCTCTCTCTCTCTCTCTCTCTCTCTCTCTCTTGCTGTCTCTCTATCTCTCTGTCTCTGCCTCCCTCTCTCTTTCGCTCTCTCTCACACTCACACACCCACACACAAACACACACACACAAATGCACACGCACAAAAACACTCATATATCCAATAACAAGAAATCCCAATGTACTTACATTTTTTCTTTTTTTTTTATCGACATCAAGATAAGAACTCTTTAGAACAGAAACGTGTTTAAACCACTTTTCTGACTTTCTAACTGCTCATAACAGGCTACTCCACTGTTTTTACATATTGTATTTACATTTACATGCAACGGCCTTGTCAAGGGATCTGAAGAGTAGGCATTAATAATCATCAAAATCACGTTCAAGAAGAACACTTGGACGTGCCATGTGTTGGAGTAGCCATTTGCCATATCCTAGTGCTAAATTACATTGACTATACCCGGGGCACATCGAGAAGCGGTCACCTCATTTAAGGCTGGTTAGTGCATGCATAACCGAGCAGAATTGAATTTGGTTAATGCACGCGGCCGTTCTTAATAGGATGAAAAGTACCCGCTCTTATCAAACCACTTACGAGCGCAGATCTTGGTGAGAGGAGAAGAAGCTCACATCCGAGTGTGACATCTCCTCAACCTGTGTGATTAAAACAAAGCGTGACGTGCCGCCAAGGGGGCTCAGGCCAGCGTGAGGCGGCAGAAGGGCGAGGGAGCCGCGGAGGAGGAGGAGTTCTGCGGGGCTGACTTTCGCAATCCGCGTTGCCGTGGAGACCTGCGGGCCTTCTTGTTTACCATCCTGATTAAATCTACTGAGCCTCATATCGTTGTGCAAACAAACCCCGTGACTCGGAGCTGGGACACCGGGCAACCGGTGCATGGGAATATGAACAATTTCTCACCGGGGCTCAACGCCGCGGCGCCGGCCTGCTGTGTCGCGTTTGCGCGGGGGAAGGGGTGGTGGGCGGCGTGGGCGGCCTCTGAGCGCGCGGCACCGCTTTGCATCGCGCTCAGAGGCCTTCGGACAAAGGCGCAGCATTGCCGGGGGTGGGCATGGGGAGGGTATTGGAGAAACAGGACCGGCTATCAGTGTCCCCCTCTGGGTGATTTTTAAAGCAAAGGGTTTGTTGGCGGTTTGGTTTCTTGGGGCTTTCCCCCTTTACCCTCAGCGGTAAATGCATTAACATTACCTTGCGCTTGAAAGGAGTTGAGCAAACAGTGCACACATCAGTAAAGTGATGGTTATACCATGCTGAAGAAATGAGATCAGATAATCTGGTAATTATGAAAAGAGTTCACTGTGCCAGCGAATTTGTACAAATTCTTATTATGCCTTTCTCATTACTTGACTAATACTGCTAGAGCTATATAAATCAGGGCATGTCCAGACATTTTCCCAAGTGTACATGTACTTCTCCGGTACATGATTTTAAGAATTTCTTTTTTTTATATAATAACCGTGATTGTGCAAGAAAATTGCACATGTACCACATGATACATGATGATATGCAGTACACACATCCAGTGTGGGTTGGTGGATGATCCCCTCAACCCTCATGGGGTTTCCCCTCGTTTGGAAAGTTAAAATGTGGTAGTCCTATATATACAATATAACACCACTGTATGTAACGGCCTTTGTGTTTTCTGTGTTTATTCCGTTTATTCTGTGTTATATAATCCCTTCAGTATGTCAAGGCCGTTTGGTTTGCTATAGCGCAGTGATTGAATCGGCTTGCCATCCTGCCCATTAATTATCTCACCGTGAAATACTTTTTTTTCAGCTGCGGGATTTGATTGCCCTGACACACCGGAGCCACACGGCGAAACGGTTTTTCAGGGTGCGTGACCCGCGGCTGTGCGGAGGTCCTGTTTCAGATTGGCGGTCTCGCCGCGCGATGCTTCTCCCTCACCTGTGTATCCTCTGCGGGCCCCGGCCACCGAGACCAACGCTTCCCACCACCACCGCCACACCAGCGTGAAAAAGCTGACATCACAGTCACGGTTATGCGAACAGGCCTGCTACCCGCCAGAGGGATGCGTTTGAAAGCAGGGGAGGACAGAGAGACCTTGAGTTGAACACGGAGTCCACGTCCCCGGCGGCTGCCATGGCGCCGGCAGTGATGAAAGGCAGGCGATGTCGCCTCTCGCAGCTGGACCGGCCTCTGATTGGCTGACAGTCTACGGGGTGGGGGTGGCCGATTCAGACGGCCCCCGGATCCTGTCAGCTCCTGTAAACCCATCTCGGAGCCTCTCTGGCCCGAGGTTGTGACTGAGTCTCACGCTGCACTTTTGCATCCGTCCGCAGAGCGGAGTGGCTTACGCGGCCGTCTCCTTTCCACTCCCCTTGGCGGCGCTAGCCCGGATCTGCCGATTGCTCCTCGTGGCTTCAGACCCCCGTGGGGCTGATCCAGAGGAAATGCCAATCGGCTGTCCTTGCGCTCCGTAGCAGAAGCACGGCCGCGGGACGGCACACTACAATGCAGCCTAAATGGGGTGCTGGTGCATTCCGACGTGCTGGGTCTAAACATCACTGCACGAGTTCTGGATCCGTGGTAACGGACTCGGATCCTGGGAAGAACCAAAGGGGGGCCAGGCGCTTTTTTTTATCCCGTTAACTCGCGCGGGTCGGACGTCCCCGAGAGCAGGCTGATTTGTAAAAGCTTTCATGCATTAATGTATTCGCTCAATTGCGGGCGTTAGAGTCCAGCTGTACAAATGAGTTACAGAGAGGACCGTTTCAGACAGCCCTCCTTGACCTCGGTGCTTTGGATTTCGTTTCATCTCATTATACCCTCCCGTAATTTGCAGCTGTGTTTCTGTCATGGGCAATCCGGTGTCAGTGACACCTCCATTTCGGCTGTTCTGTTCTCCCCAGGATTGAACAATTACAATGCCGATGGCGGAGGCTGCAGCATGGGGCCGTCGGCCTGTCCATTTGACAGGGGGCTTGTTGGCTTGCTGTTAACCTTCAGATTTTAACTGGCTTGGGCATCAGCGGCCTAATTGGAGTGAACAGCGGCCTAATTGCCTTCGAACAGCCAGCCCGGGCCGCCACATATTTGGAAGGCATGGGTACTGATCACTGCTCATTCACCCCTGCGAATCCTTTCCCCCGCGTTCGATCAACAATCAGACTGTGTCGCCGTTTGCCCATTGGTGCTTGGGGTATAATTTCTGTATACGTTTTTAATTCAAGAAGCGCTTTCAAAACATTGACACCACTGGGACGAATGAGCGACGAGGTACAAGCTGTCTCTGCGATGGCGGGAAGTGGATGGATCTGGTGACCCACATCTGCAGTGTCTTCTGGCCGCCAGGCGTTTACGGAGAGTTTGCTCATACGGGCTCTGCTGTGAGTCTGTGAGCTCCTCCAGGTGAAGCCCCGGAAACCCAGCAACCTGTGGCGTTCTGGGGTTGTTGTGCTAACATCAACAGCCATGCCCCGAGGAAATCACTCTTAATGACACCTTTAAAGGTCCCGCCCACTGCTTATCGATCCTATTAACATTGCTTCGAAGCCCGTTACAACGAACCCACCATGCTTCAGCACATACGTTAAGCATCAGAAGCATCACGCACAACACTGGCTTCGGGTTGCCTGCACAAAGTGCACATCCTGAGAACTCGTAGCAAACACAAAGTGCTGCGATGGGTAGTTAGAACAGCAGTGAATAAACAGGACGACAAAAGGAATGACACAACGAGAACATCTTTTTTCTTTTTTTTTTACCCGCCGTCTGTTTTGACTGCTTGTCACACGAAATGAACACGCGCCTTCCCTCAGACTGAAACTTGCCTGGGCCAGACGATTGCCGACTGCTCAGCGCACCGGAGGTCAGGTTGCTCGCTGCCTTCGGAAGGGGAAAGGGCAACCGCTTATTTGAACGGGGTTCTGCGTGCTGCTGAGAGAACCCTAGTACATGGTGATGGTGGCAGAACAGTGCTTTGTAACCAGCTTTGTTTAAAAACACTCATAGCTACTGCTGTCAGGCAGACCCTACTAATGTGTAAATTTGTTAGCGGAGCATATGCGATGATTAGGCATTGCGTCAAATAAAGCTTTACCAAATAATATCTATTTCCAGATTCTTCTGGGATTGGCTGGGCAAATGGAACATACATTTTTAATGGGATCGTCTATTTACCAATTACTGCTAGGAGGTACATTTCATCTTCGCAGGGGTCTCGTTTGATAGATAGACCATTCAGTTGCCTGTGAGTGATGTGCATTTGCTTGGTATCTCCTCTACGCGGAAAAGGGAGAAGGGTTCGGCATTGAAGGGCTGAGTTAGTCACCCAAAATGGTATTAAGGTATCAAGAGGCATGCAGGGGGATGATGTCAGAGACTGCCTTGTTGTGTTTCCCGGCCAGCGGAGAGGCCCGCTGAATCGGTCCGGGGCTCATTCTCGAGCCAGCCGGCAACGTCCGCAGAGCGCCGCTCATTTCCGCTCACCATCTCATCCGCCCCTGGGATGATTCCGGCTTGGATGGCAAAGCCCGTCCCCATGGGATGAGCGGGTACTTTGCAATCTGTTTGAAGTTTACCCGCAGCGGTGACATGTGTCGTTACGTACAGTTGACGGAGGGGGGATTGTTGTGGGTTTAGAATTTGATAAGCGTAACGAGGAGTAAATCTGAGGCGCCCACTCTCACAGAAGATGCCATTGAATGTCACTGTTTGGCATTTCCCATTTATTGGTATTTCTTAACAATGGGAGATCCGAATTTAATGGCCCTGCTGTACCTAATTAGGGCTCTTCTAATACTCCTCTCCATGGAGTGTCAAAACCAGTGTCCAATTATGCCCCAACATCAAGGACGAAGGTCGGCCCTCCAACCAGACGGTGGAGTCATGGCCGTTCACGTACCACGTCCTGCTCACATCTGTGAAGTTGGCCCTCCAACCAGACGGTGGAGTCATGGCCGTTCACTTACCAGGTCCTGCTCACATCTGTGAAGTTGGCCCTCCAACCAGACGGTGGAGTCATGGCCGTTCCCGTACCAGGCCCTGCTCACATCTGGGAAGTTGGTCCTCCAACCAGACGGTGGAGTCATGGCCGTTCACGTACCAGGTCCTGCTCACATCTGGGAAGTTGTCCCTCCAACCAGACGGTGGAGTCATGGCCGTTCACGTACCAGGTCCTGCTCACATCTGGGAAGTTGGCCCTCCAACCAGACGGTGGAGTCATGGCCGTTCACGTACCAGGTCCTGCTCACATCTGGGAAGTTGGTCCTCCAACCAGACGGTGGAGTCATGGCCGTTCACGTACCAGGTCCTGCTCACA
>JAOYSI010038746.1:0-28780 GCA_025775065.1 Hiodon alosoides
CCCCCCCCCCCCCCCCCCCCCCCCCCCCCCCCCCCCCCCAATGATTCTTTACTTTATATTTAAATAACTTTTTACTATTTTCATGAAAACGATTGCACAAAAAATGGGTAATTCAAAGTTTTCATTTAAACTGGTGAGTTCAGTTTTTTTTGGTGTCTGATACTCTGCATTATACCATTTACAGCATGTAAATCTTAGGCTCTTTTGTCGACCTCCGCTCAATTGAGAGGGAACAGTGTCGTCTGAATTCTGAATTAATAGGGGTGATGGAAAGATCACCTGCAGCCAGTGTGTGGATGTGATACGCCCCCTTGGCCAGAACTCTATCAGCGTGTTGGTACTGAAGGTCCTGGGCAACTCCAACATGTTTCAGGCCATTGTGTCTGGGACCAGGGTTCTGTGTGGCTTTTTGAGCTGGGTCTGCTTGTTTTCGACCAAGAGTGCGCTGGAAGGAATCATGCCAGATTTTTAAAACTCTGTTTTGTTCTCTATAACGTGCCCCCCCCCCCATTCCCCTTGCGATTGGTGTCTTTAATCCAACTCCAGCTCCCTGATCTGTCCTCATTAACTTTTTATTTTCAGAAGTGCCTTTATCTGTCTGAGCAGAAATCCCTAGTCTCTCAATGCTGGCCATTGTCAGGTAAGTGTGCCTAGAATCTGCAATAATTCCTCTTCAGTTTTCCATGCATTTCCCCATGTGCACCAGTCGAGGCAATGGCAATCTTGTCTGTGTCAACCATACAGCACTGCAATGAGTGAAGGGGTAGAGTCCACAACTGCCTGACAACTCCTCTGACAGCTCAAGCGTTGCAGTCAGGTTTCACGCTTTAGCTGAATTCGCCAGTCTGCCAGGTTTCTCTGTTCATCCTGTGTCTCCGTTGTTCTAATAAAATAGCACGAATGCCACACCAACCGCACACGGTCAACAAAAATCTGTTTTAGCTCCAGATAAAGAAAAAAATTCTGATTAGCCCTTGCATTAACACTCTCGCTCATGGTTAATCTTTCTGGGGAAAAAAAAATGCCACAGCTGTCCTACTGGCTTTCATGCTAATATATCCAGCAGCTGCTAAAACGTATCTCTCGTAAGACAGAACTAGAATAAGACCAACACAATAGGGGTGTAGCTTTCATCTAAGGTCATTTAGTAATCACGGATGCTTCACTTAAAAGCTAGCTGGGAAACAGGTTAATCTGACATTTACAGCAATTAAAGTCTATATTTAAAATCTATATAAATATATATATATATAAATTTCAAATTTTATTATTGATCCCAGTTAATATCATACCTGAATTGGGATCAATAATCCTGTCAAAAATACTGCAGCCAGGAAGGTGAGAGAGAGAACAAGCTGGGACAGGTGGGGTAAATTCCATAACATGCTGCAGCTGAGATCCCTACTTCCAGAATGTGAGGAAAAATCTATATTAAAACACACCCCTGTATACCTCTGACCCAGTCGGAGCCCAGTGTTTAATGCTGATCTGAATCAAAACTCATTTTATCAAATCAAAGAGAAAAGAAGAAAAGGTCTCTAGTTCCATATCACTTACTTTTCAATTAAGATAGGTGAAGCAAAACAAAATTGTTAGTGCTATTTATTGAATTTTCTTCGCTTTATTAAAGTTCAAGCAAAGAAATCTTCCCCATCTTGTAACAACCGGACTATTTTATTGCAACAAATACCCGCCTTTGTGTCAGATAGCCTTTGTCATCTGTTGAGAAACAAAGGTTAGAATAAGAGGTATATACGGGTGACATCCAGACACAAGCAAACGCATACGTATAAATGCTGTCAGACCGAGTGATCATTTCAAAGATGGATTCCAACTGAGAGTGCCTTTTTTTTAATGGTTTCTTGGTTTCACTCCAAGCTTTTAGACTCAAGGATCCACTGAGGCGGAATAAAAGTAATGGGTTAGCGCATTGATTACTGTAATGATTGGTTAGTTGAAATGGCTTTTCTGATAAATGAAGGTTGAGGAACAATGAAGAACAGTACATTACACGCACAGTAGTGGCTAATAGTTCCAGGATCTCTTCCCTCTGTAATAGGCGGTTTTGTTTTTTAATAGTTTTTAGAGCATAATTCTAAAAGAGGAATATCAAAAAAACTGAGGCCGACTAAAAAGTCATCATATCCCCCACAGTTTAACAGACTGGACAGGGTGCTTTTATCCAGGTGGTACAGCCCGGATGCCTAATTCTCAAAGGATTTATTTGATTTAATAAACTACTGAAGACCAATTTCATATATTTTTTTATTCTGTCAGAAATATCGACATATCTTCATACTTAAATTTACCATTCTCTACAAGCTAATTTTCAATCTTCAAGTTTAACCATAAATTGTCTATTTGATTTAAGTCAAGACTTTGACTAGGCCAATCAGGGACATACACTCTCTTGTTAAAGTTTTTCAGTGTTGATTTGGCCTTGTCATTCGTGTCATTTTTAAACTGAAATGTGCCATTTTCACCTAGATTTTGATTATTGGCGGACTCAAAGATCCACCTTTATGATACACTATTCATGTTCCCTTCGGCCCTGATAAGCCTCCCAGTCCGAGATGATCCAAAACTTTCCCCTAACATGATGCTGCCACTGCTCTGTTGGGATGGTGTTGAGTGGGTGGTATTTTGTGTTAGGTCTGCACCGAATGTTACACCGTAAATTTAGACCAAATAGTTTTAAATCAATGGTGGCCTCATGGAAACTATAACCACTTTCCTGCTTGCCTGGCAGCTCAGTTGAGAAGGTTGTACTGATCTGGATACTATCTGAGTGGTGTGGTACTGGTTCTACTTCATAGTGATGGGCTTCTCTGTACTCAAAAAGATGGTGACTTTAAAAGTATTCTCCTGTTCTGTGTTTCTCAGTCAAATAACCCTGACTACAAACCACTGTATGAGTTGTAACTTGAAATTCTAACTGATAAAACTTTTGTTGTAAAAAGTTTGTTTGCTCTGATGTAAAGTTTTACCTCCCAGACTGCGACTTTATATCGTTCCCTTCAGAAAACAATCGTTTGCATGGGGGCTGATTTAAAGTTGCCGTATCCGCTTGAATACTTGAGAACTTTAAAACAAATCAATTATTCATAATCTAATTTATTCACATAATGTGGCCATTTTACAGCTTCCGCCTTCATTGTAGTAATATTGTTTGAATTGTTAACATTTGATTGCAAGATCTTTATTTATTCATTTATTTTTTGCTGTGCATATATTGAATATCTTTGCCTGGCACTTTGTGTTTCTGTGTTTAAAGTATGTTCCACCACATGTAATTTGTACTACACTGGTTTTAAGGTACTCTGTTATCTTAAGACTTATTCATTTGGAAAAAGAATAAACGGTGCCACAACTGTCCTACTGGCTTTAATTTTGACACACCCACCGGCAGCTAGAAGAACTCTCTAAAGACAACTGGAATATGCATAAAATTAAGCACAAAATGATGGTGTAGCTTTCATCTGAGGTCAGTGAGTGGATTAAAAAATGTTAATAAAAAATGCTTCATTTAAATGCTAACTGGGGAACTGGTTAATTAGACATTTACTTCAAGCGATTCGTGAATTCTACTGTTGATTATTCAAGTCTTAAATTAACAAGGGTGGAAAAAAGCTGCGCTCGTTTTCTGAAGTGGTGTAGACCAGGCCAGAGTAGCCGAGCGCAGAGGGCTTTCCCTATTCCCCATTGTGTGTGTGTGTGTGTGTTTACATTTTTTTATTTTAACAGAGGGAAACTATTAACCATATCTGAAGTATAGGTTCAAATTAGAAATAATGTATGCCTTTGTGAGGTTTCTGGAAGACGATATGTGCTATGCTTTGCCGATTTCCTGTGTGAAAGATTTCAGACCTCTGCACAAAACAGATTTTGATAATCAGAAGGTGTATTTGGTTCACAGAACTGAAGCGAATGGTACAGGCCAACCTGGCAAAGCACAGATCCTTGCTCTTGCAGGTAAGTTTATCTCTGCATTTTCCTCATTTCTTTTGTTCAATTTACCCATTTCCTCCCAAATCGTAGCCCGGTAATCATTAGTTAATTGTTGCTAATAAAGATAGCGCCAGTTATTCGAGGTTGAATGTACTGAAAAGACATTATTGCGGTTTACGTGTTAGCTGGTCTTTTTTTGAAACGCTATACTAGGTGTTTTACGTCCGAATCATGCTAACGTTATGTTGAATAATTTTGATGGATATCATAGATTAGAATCGTATTTGCATGATACTGGAATTTCGTTTAGCTAGTTAAAGCTATTAATAAATCTAGTATTTGCTAAATACAATTTGAAAGTATGAATGTAACTGATTCGATACTTTTCTAACTAGCTATCTTGCTAATTTGATAAGATTTTGCGTGATTGTGGGCCTAGGTCACACCGACATTTATATCAGAATCCAGCGTTACTATTTTGATTTAAGACAGACAGAAAATATGTTGTGTTAACATGGGACTGAGACTATGATGTTTTGTCCAGTTACTCCACCAGCTGTCTGCTACTTTCCCTGGTAGCGAAATATTGATATTATCTTAGCTTGCTTGTTAGTTAGCATAAATCGGGGAGTTTTGATTAATTTTGTCTTGATATATTTCTTTAATGATACATTTTACTCATGTGACTTGACAAAGGTGTATCTGCGACAAGGTTTGCTCTCATTTTATCAATCTCACAGGCTCGTGCAGGCTAAAATTAAATATAAAAAAAAACCTGTGGGTCGATTTCCGGTTTTGTCTAGTTACTGAAACTGCAGGCAAAGGGTAATAGCACAACTTGATTTTCTTATAGCCTGTCACTACAGCACGTTATTCTTCTCTTTCTAGTTTTAAGTTAACATTATAAAAAGTGGTTTTCTTAGAGTGATTCTACACATTTAGAATTGATCAACCTTTATTTTCAACAGAACGACTTGTCTGTCTTAGGTAATTATCAGGGAATAAAATCGAGCCACACCCCCATTCTCCAGAATACTAATAATTGTCTCCGTGTTTGAGAATATTTTGACGTTTTTCCTATGTCACTGCGAATTTTTCATATTTGACGAGTCGATTAAATTTAACGCTAATTAAATGCGTTTGCCTCTATTAAACTTTCCTCAATTAAATTAAACGAATACCTAAATTTTGTTTAAATGTGAATGTAAGCCTTTGCCGTCTTTTAAAATAATAACTCAGTACAATCGTGTTTTTATATTTATTTTATTGTCTTGCAGTAATGTGTCAAGCTAGGAATTTGTGTTCAGGAAGGTAAACTGCTGAAGATATTCCATTAATAACCGTTAACAAGCAGACATAGACAGCACTCGAGTGCACCAATCTAGTTGCGTATCTAAGTTAACAAGCTCCTTATCGACCCCCCTCAACTAAGAGCTCATTGCCCTATCTGCTTGTTTGAATATTCTTTCTTGGATGAATAAAATGGGCCATTGTATTACGAACACTTTTGAAAATGGAGGTTTGTTTTGCTCAGCCAATCAAATTGTACAATAGCAGTTTTATATTCATTAATGTGCTTACATTTCCACCAAGGCAAAGCACATTCGATGCAAAAAAGAGCAGGGGAAACGTACACTTGCTGTTGTTATCAATTACAAATTGACAGATCAGCAACAGTTTCTGCTGCTTAGGCATGAGGCTAGGTAATGACGTGTGGTCCTGGGTGGATCTTTCACTAGATTTGACAATTAGTGAGCGAAGAGGTCTTGGAGGGAATGGAGTTGGACAAGGGATTCAAGGTGGTGTGTGTGGGGGGCGTTGTGCTTCTCTCTGCTTGGAAAGTGTATTAGGCCTAATTTTGGCATAGTCTTGTAAGGTACGAGGTGATGAAAGGCCTGGAATAAGAGCGGAGAATTATGATTTGCGAGAAAAGGATAGATATGTCAGATTTTGTAAAAGTAATGACATGCAGGTTGTGGCTACTGATGTGGTATTTCTTGATGCTTGGCTTATTGGCTAATTACTGTGGAGCCATGCAGGGTGATGGAGAGCTATTTAACTGTTGAGGATTGGTTGATATCTATGTAACCTTTGTGTGGACCCTGCTGGGAACCCTTAAACTGACATGCGCTAGATTCGTTCTCCCCGATGAGAGAGAAGATTGGCCGGCTGAGCTAAAGACCCGAGTATCCAAAGTGGCGAAATAATCAAATGCCTATCTTGAATCTGGGGCTGACGTCATTGTCAAATGCTTATGCTAAGTGATCTCCCCTATTTGTGCTGATGGACTGTCTCGAAAGTGATGCCTGGAGGATTTACTCTTTAGTCTCGTAAAAAGGGAGGATAGCAAAGGATCAAGGGCCCAGTCCTGAACCTTGGGAACCAAGATAAAACCTCTCCCCATCACTTATTGGGACCTTTAAAAAAGTGTTAAGATGTTAGTAGATTGTAAGGAAGTGGCACTAATTCTGGACCAGAGGAATCAGACTATTCAGTGTGTCAGAGTCTGCGGTGAGGTCCAAAAGGACTGTGGAGAGGGAGGCTTCTCTCAGGAAATGAAGGGCATTCTCTGTGATGTAACCAGTCTTGAATCTTGAGCTTTGAGTCCAGGAGGCCTTTCTTGTAGAGAAAAGTAGTTGAAAATTGCTCTCTCTTAAAAGATCTGGGCTGGATTACAATATAAGATGAATTCTAATAACTAGTATTCTTTATTTTCATGACTTGTGAGCCTTATGTGTTGACAACCTGTGTACTCTGTTAGTTTTATCTTGATGTAGCTTTTACAAAACTGAACAGCGAAATAAAATAAATATAATATAAAGTTAATATTTTTTTTCAGATTGCAATGTTGACACATTGAGCTTATGTGGATAAAATACAGCTATTTAGAACAAATTTAAGTTTGCAATGTAAAGCATGCACATTGAACCAGTTTCAGTGTATTTCTGGATTTTATATAAAAATCAAATAACTTCGTTCATTATTGAAATAATTTTTCTGTATGTACCCACATAACTGACATCTTCTTCTGTGTATTTCAGAAAACATAGAAGAGTTTGAACACAGTATTATGCAAAAGAAGATGAAAATTCCCAAGTTGTCCACTAAAGATGTGGGTAATTCAGTTGAGAACCACTTTGGGGAGGAACGGCTGGCCCTCAGACATAAAAAGGTACTTTTTTTTCCCCCAATGTAGATGTTGACTAAGCACTCTGGTTCAAGCATTCTTATGTTCATCAACTTTATTTCATGACTGTTCCCCATAAATTAGAACGATTTAATTCCAACTAGATTACACATTCTTTTACATTTTATTTTCTTAAACCTAATAAGGATTTATGCTTTTTCAACATAAAAAAGTGATGGATTTCATTAATGTGTCAATATATTTCAAAGAGTGGGCCCATATATGATATAAACCAGAAGAAGTGGGTATTATGATTCATACTGGGAGTGATCGGGCGATACAGTATTGTGATAATAAACATACTAAAGAATATTACCTCAAAGAAAAGCAACTCCTTTTGGATAAAACTAAACTAAACACTCTTCAGCCTTCATAAATGAACTAACCACAACTAAAACACTCTGACTTAAAGTGATACCAATAAACTGACTTTCCCAATTAACAAGCTGTACACAAAACCCAGACTCTTCATTCTAACCACAGGGGTTGAAATAGGTGGTATCGCATAACAATTAACGATACAAATTTGCGTCACATGAAAATGCGATGCATGCTTGTATTTGCATCGCAAAAAAAAAAACATGCAAAGTAGATCTGAGTCGCTGATTGCTATACGGAAAAAAATTTCCATCCTTGTTACCGAAAAGAGAGAGAGAGCTCTTGCCACCTTGGCCTTTTAAAGTCTTCATTGAGGGCGCCTGAGTGTGGTCTTGTCAGTCAGTCCCTGGCAGTGGGTGTGTCTCCAGTGCAGCTTTCATTTCCAGGAATGCCTGCAGCCCCAAACTCAAACTAGATAGCTCTTTTTATACTACATAAAGGCATGCATATTTAATACAAATGAAGGAATAAATACTTTTTCACAAAATATGTGTTTGCTTTCAATTGCTATGTGTGTATGTGTAAATAGTTGTTCATTATTTTAAATGAATTTACACAATGATGGTTCTTGCATCATAAATTCATGCCTTTAATGCTACTGGGGGTTTGTAGTGTGTTAACGGAAGGGTCAATAAATAGATTTAAATTTAGACTGCATCCAATATCAGCTCTGTGTTGTTTGGGTCGCCATGACTATCCGAGATGGAAGAGCCTGTTCTTCAGCTGTTTGGCCTTATTCTTCTCCGAAGAACGTCTTGAATTCATGCCAGTTTGATGGAAGCGGGAACCGCTGTCAGAGACGCCTCTCCAGGCAATCCAGGAAATGGTTCAAATTGACTGAGAACCCAGGCCGTGTCAGGGGAAACGTACTAGGCCACGCAGAATCGCTAACTTGGTCGTTTCAGCTGCCTAAAGAGCCTGCCGACCATGTGCCACCACGGTTACTGCTGTCAGGGCTAGCCACTGAAAACACTGGTGGTAACGCCTGTGTAAATCTACACCATGAAGACCTCTGTATCCACAGCCATTTTTGCGTGGTGCCGCTGCACTTTTCGTAAATGCTGTGTGGCCTTCCTTTCCTGGCATTTCCCCTATTTCGACCACATGTATGTGCCTACTGTCAGGATTTTTTGAAGTTTACGTTGCTAAAGGACGCATCGTTCAGGAGAGTTTAATGTATTCGAGTTCTTCGTTCATCAGAAATCGGGCGTGACGCAACATAGGAGCTTTGTATGTTTATGTAATGTTATTTATTTATTTCATTTTCGACTTTGCCGACGCATCTTGGGCTTGGGGCTACGATCCCATCCACCGCACCCGGAGAGGGTGAGGAAGGGGCACGTTCAGTTCACCTCCGAGCCAACTTTAAACTCTGCAGGCTACACAGCCCGCGTGAGAGGTTAATCGCCTATTGGAGGAGAGGCGCCTCTGGCAGCCTGAAGGTGCCCGGAAAGCTGTGAGGAGACGTTGGCTGGCAACAAACCGAGGGAAGCCCTGCTGGGGGACTGGTTGCCTTCCGTCCTCCCCAGCCGGGGACTGGTTGCCTTCCGTCCTCCCCAGCCGGGGACTGGTTGCCTTCCGTCCTCCCCAGCCGGGGACTGGTTCCCTTCCGGCCCCCCGAGCCCTGAGCCTAACTCGGCCGTATTCCACCGCTACCCTCTCCCGGCTTACAACCATCAAATGCCATCATCTAGATTCAGACCTCTGATATCCAGGTCATAGGGTTCAGTCTGTGCCTTTACCAACTGGGCCACTGGGGAGGACCCTTTTCTTTCGGCGAGTAGTCAAGTGAAATATTTTATTATGTAAAACCCTCTTCCTAGCACACGTGGAATAACGTGAGTTAGCATATTATGGCTTATAACCATATGTTCCTAATGTAAAACAGAATTGTCGGCGTCCTTGAAAAACTCTTCAGGAGTGACAAATTAACCAATGGACACAAAGTCACATGTTCTGAATAAATTGTATTAGTCTTAGAGATGAGGCAAGAGGTTGATCAAAGCTTTAAAACTGTAAAAATGCCAAACAATGGATAGTTTTCCCGAGAAATTAAATGTTGGAATAAAATTGTAATAACCGTAAGATGTAAACATACAGGTAATGTATAGAGACACGTAGACGATATATTGATGTGTACAGTTAATGCAGTTGCTTAAGGATTTTAGAGTACAGTTATGTGGTTTACGGAATTGCATGGTTAGTTACGTTGTGCAGCAGTCAAATTAATTTAAATTAACTCTTAAAGATGGCTAACATTCTGGCATTCATAAAGTACTGAATGAACTTAACAACCTGTAAATTTCTATATCGCAAGAGTTTGAGGTACTGAGTTTTCTAATTGATACTAGTGCCTTTCTGTTGCAGAATACATTGAGTTGGTGTGCATTTCCATGTATATATGCTGTAAGTTAAATGTACTCTTGCCGGTCGCCGCAGTGGTAGTGTTCTGGTAACTGCCAAGTCGGGAATGTAATTTTGGAAACACTGACTGTGCTTCTAGAAACCCAAGGCTCTCTAAGCCATGTACAATTTTTCCAGTTCTGTGCAGAGGTTTATGAGATTACCCAAAGGTATTGTTAAATTGTTAAAACTGCTTCTCACCATCGGTGGACGGGTAATGTAGACAAGGATTAAGGACTTCTTAATGGTCTGGGACATTGTATCCAGTTAGGACTACGGGTTGCTGAGTGAATTGGTTTTAATACCGGTGTCGGCTTCTGATTTAGCAATACCCTGTTGGGGCTGCAGAATTGGGCTGCCTGACGGGCAGCTTAAACTGCCGTTCCAGGAAGAGATTTTGGCTCAGAAATGCCATTTGAACTGGCAAGGAATAGTAGCCTGGCATGGTAGAAGTCCTGCAATCGCCACACAACTGGTAGACCAGATGGTAGTGTTGACTGGACAGAACCACCATAGCCTTGTTCAGAGATACAGATGTGCAATCAGGCTCTTCTGTGCAGCTGACGCGTTAGCAGGGTAGCGGCTGGATGTTGAACAGCTGATACTGCAAGATGCTTTGTCAACCCTAACTAGTGGATAGCAGATTAGGTTAGGCCGCGGTCGAAATAGTCTAAGGTTGCGGCTGAATGACGGACTGCATCAGCATTTCTGGGTACCCAGGTGCAGAATTTAGATGGGAAGTCCTATAACCCCTGCTGATTGCTGTAGTGGGGCGTGGGCGGCAGTTCGTAGTAGACATGTGGTTCCTTGTGCTCTATCAGGAGGTGAATGCCAGCTCGTGAAACCAAATGACTTGTTCAGACAACGCCAGGGGAATAAAATTATTTTATTGGCTCTGCCTAAGGAATGGCGTTTATCCTCTTGCCTTCTCCTGTAAAGTCTTTGTAACGTTATTCTCCAGAACAATGTTTGTTTGAGGAAATCTGGCTGAATCTGTTCTTGTACACTGTGCCGAGGAGTCTCTCTGTCACTGTGTGTTGTAAGCAGTTTTGTTTTTGTCAGGCACAGAGATTTACAGAAGGTGAAAGCGGTACATTTATGTGCACAGTAAACCACTGGTCCAGCCACATACTGGGTTTTTCTCTGCTCCAGGGAATGGGAAATGGGAGTTCTTTGGAGGATGATGTGGCCTAGACGGACATTGAGGTCTTGTCTCACAGCCACGTCGCTATGGTAGTAAAAAAAAAATCAGCCTGGTATCAGGTGTGAAACGGCGGCAAACTTTATTGAGTGTTTGCCCGTGGATATTTTAACTGCCACTGGGCTCCTGACGGCGAGCGGTTTTCCCATTTTAGCATAATACGGTTACACTGCATAAACAAATTACTGCATGGGACTGCTATTTATTTTAGCCACCAAACGATGACATACAGAAACTAGACCATGGATAAAGATGAGCCATTACGCCCCAAGAAAAGTCCTTCTAGATGCTGCTGACCTTGTACAGACCTGATCTAGTGTGACTACCGTTTAGGTGGCCATAAATTAAAGTCAATGAGGGCATGTTTAACTAGTGTTCAGAACATTGCTGGAGCATTTTAAAACCGACCGTGTTTTCGACTGTGTTTTTCTGTGTTTTCTGAATAAAATGTTATGATATCTCACAAAAGCTCCTGCAAATCTATGCGCAAAGTGGCCTTGTTCAGTATTTTATTGGCTTTCGGAAATTGAGCGAACTTGGATCGTTCGCATATTACTTTATCGATCAGATCTTATTTTAAAGTATTTGTTTTTGTTGTTGTTGATGAATCGGCTATTTGCGTTAAAGTTAGCATTTCCGTTAGCATGAACTAGCAGCATTGACTGGTTAGAATTTCAATGGGTGAAATGCCTTGCACGTACAAGCTTAATTGGCGGCGTAGTTTACATGTATGAACCTTTACATGTGGCGATGGACTGAGGTGTTTCGCACTTCAGTCGACTGTGGCATTAAGTACGAGTGTAAGGGGCCTTTGGGATCCAGGTTTCTGAGAGCATTAGATTATCCCGGGGACCCTGACAAAGTCGGTTTGTAATAAAACTACATGCCTTTTAGTCACAATTATCTAGGCTGCTCCTTTTAAATGTTCTCCTCATCGAATGTCTTGACGGTTAGTGAAAGATATTTAAAAAAAACAAAAGTAGCCCTCTGTCTCCCAAAGTAGAATAGTTATTACCTTTGTCAGGGACAAAATTTCATTTAGGCTATAAACTAAAAACGAAAAGGGCTTGGAAAGAATCGAGGAATATTTTTTGTTTTACTCTCATTTGACTGCATCAAAATTATTACCTGCAGCAACAGTGTCAAGAGAAA
The DNA here is from genome assembly GCA_025775065.1 of Hiodon alosoides. Lineage (NCBI taxonomy): Eukaryota > Metazoa > Chordata > Actinopteri > Hiodontiformes > Hiodontidae > Hiodon > Hiodon alosoides. The sequence continues at coordinate 12,270 of JAOYSI010038746.1, forward strand.
CCATAGAAGTGTCAAGTAAACTGCCGATGTTGTAGTTCCAGCGCACAGACTGATTGGCAGAAAGCTTTCCGGTTCTGGAAGAGAGTCGTCGTGGGATATAGATGCAATTAGTGCTGGTGCATGCATAACAGGCCTCTGTGAACTGCACAGATGCTCCAATTGTTTTCCTGTTGTTTTCCACGTGCTCATAGATAACTCCTACATATCTGTTTGCAGGAGATTGTATTAATGCTAGCCATTTATTCTTAAGGACATCATTTTGCAGCCTTTCATATTATGGGTTTCGTTTTGCCAGTTATTAGCTCTACCAGCTAATCTATCTACTCTTTCCTCAAATTTTTAGTTGGATTGTCATTTGGGTTTGGTGTCTCTTAATGCATCGGGCTCTGACAGTATGTGCATCACAAGACCCAGATCTGATTATTTTGAAAAATAAAACGCATTTAATGGGTAATTAGGAGAGTTCAGCACCCTGGACAGCTACTCAGAGTAAATCCTCTCTTTTACATCTATTTTGTTGTTTCTAGTTAAATATTGATATTTAATCAATAATTAGCATAATAAACTACATGGGAACCCCTTCTCGTAGTATTCCACACGCTGAATTATGCATGTTCCTGTGCATAATGGGCATGGTTAGTTGGTTATCTGTAGAAGAAACATATTTGGCAAAGCTCGTATAGAACAATTTCATTATTGAACGTGATGTCAACCCCTAGAAAAGTTTTTGATTGGTTTCTTGACCTAGAGACTGGAGTCTTTAGGTCAACCTGCCAATCTTTTTTTGGTGGTTGCGCTTCGAGTGTGACAGTTAAGGGGTTCGATTCCCTGTCAGGGATCCAGCATCCCGACACACGTAGCTGACACACGCACACAGTAATTTACCCAAGTATGCGGAGAGCCTTCTGGAGACATTGACTTACCATGCTAACTGTGGATTCCTAGGCCCAAGCACAAGACCATGGACGCCCAAATGCAAACTCTTCGAAGAGTCTGGCTGCCGTGGTGGCACGGCTGGAGCGTAACGCTGTGAACTTGTGTGTGGAGGGTGATGAGGACCTGGAGGAAGACAGGCTGGAGGAGGAAGAGGAGGAGGAGGAGGAGGAGGAGGGCGACTCGGGGAACGAGGAGGCAGTGGTGCCCCGAGTGCTGTACGAGGAGTTAGTGCACAGCTATCGGCAGCAGGAGGAGGACATGCGGCGGCTGCAGCAGGAACTGGAGCGCACGCGGAGACAGCTGGTGCAGCAGGCCAAAAAGCTGAAAGAGTACGGCAGCCTGCTGACCGAGGTGAAGGAGCTGAGAGACTTCAACAGGAGGCTTCAGGACGTCCTGCTCATCAGGCTTGGCAGTGGTGAGAGAAACGGAGACCCAAAGTAGCCAGCCCTAACCTTGTTTAAGATCAGGTTTCTACAGATGTGCGTTGAGTGAAAGTCTGATTTTTCTTTTTTTCTTTTAAATGATTTATTAATATATATAACCGCATATGTAGCTGTTAGATGACTGAGGGTACAGCATTTTCACTGCTAGGAATTGTGTGGAATTCTCATCACAGCTGAAAGGAAAAGCCAGCAGATTACGGTTCTGGGTGGTGTGGGGTCATGAATCTAGCACAATGACCAATATTAAAGCGAATCAGCTACACAGGTGCTTAGTGTGGCCAGCCACCGTGTCAGCTTACCGAGCTAAAATAACCGACTATCTTGAAACACAGGGGAAGCCTCTTTTTGGCTGAACCCTTTGGCTGTGTTGCAGGGCCAGAATAGGTTCTTAGTGATTGTAAGTACTGGAGAGAATTTTTTTCTGAGCTGTTGGCACCAGTTTGGTAATTGGGGGCGAGCTCAAAGACACAGGTTAACGTTTCTCTCTTAGAACCCATGCATGACAGCGGAACCCAGACAATCAAGGCAGAAGTTGTGGAACCCATTCTTGAGCCCCAGGAAGTCTGCAGAGAGGAAGCCAATACTAGCTCTAGCCACTCCCATTCCCCCTCCCCGAGGACCCTATACACTTTCAATGACGGGAAGGTGAGTCCGAACCCAACGCCTCCTGTCCAATTTGTGGCCTGGTCTATTTCTAGACAGTATGCTGGGATCTTCTGTTAAAACTATTCCTCGCAGGTTTGCATTAAGTTCTTTATGCGTTTCCTTGTATCAGACGAAATGCATGTGTGCATTTTCTTAATTAAATAATGAAAAAAATGCTAATTTGAAACGGTGCGTTGGTATGGATTTTTTATATATATTTTCAGTAGATATTATCCACTGCAGCAGGTAGACACTGGCTTTGGTTCTTAAGCATGTTATTTGGAAAGGGAAAGGGAACCGTTTCAGACAAATTACTTCTTAGTGTCTGAAAGATTTGGCAAGTCTGTGGTTATGGTCAACCCTAACTTTGGACTATTCTGTTCTTTTTGGCTGTGTTTTGTTGTGCATTACACGTGATCGGAAAGAAATCGCCTAAATTGTTGATGATTTTGTTGCTGAATTGTTTAATTTCTCTTAAAGCAGTCATTTGCGTTGTGTAAAATAAGAGTCAGTTCTGTCTGTAGTGTCTTGTTTTCCAGTTGTTGACTGAATGGGCGTTGTGTTTGTTTTTGCAGGTGCATCTGGGTGGGGGGATCTGGGTTGAGGAGGAAAAGTGGCAGCAGTTGCAGCGCACACAGGGGGACTCGAAATTCACCAAAAACCTAGCGGTGATGATCTGGGGCACAGAGACGCTCAAGAACAGGAGTGTCACCGGTGTAGCCACCAAGAAGAAGAAAGACGCTTTGCCCAAGCCCCCACTTTCCCCAAGCAAGCTTAAAATAGTTAGAGGTAAACTGCAACGGCAAATTTTTAACTTTTCGTTTTACCCTAGGTCTGTTACGTTAAGGTAGTGGACAAAAAAAGGAAGTATAAAACTGTATCTGCTGCACAACGTATATGAAATACATGGGACTTCTACGCTTCTGTGGTCAGCTCAGTAAAATGTCTTTCTAGGCAGTGTCCTTGTTCCATGTATATACAGTGCCTTGCAAAAGTATTCAGACCCCTCACCAATTCACTCATATTACTGAATAACAACTGGAATATTGAAATTTTGTTCGGTAAGATTGGGTTTTATTTTGGGAAGTATTTCTGTGACATAAAAAAAAGAGAAATGTTGCTTCCGTAAGTATTCAACCCCCACATGTTAATACTCGGTCGAGCCACCTTTTGGGCTAAGCATGTACCGGCTTTGCACACAGTGTTTGGTTGATTTCGGCCCATTCGTCCTGGCTTCTGGATATTCTGGTCGGTTGGACGGCGCTTGTGGATCACGGAACCTTTTTCACTGTCATGCTTTCTGTCAAACTCCAGATGCGCTTCCAGATGACACGTTTTGAGTAACCGCTGCTTTCTTGCCACCCTCCCATACAGGCCAGAGCGCTCTTGATATGGTTGACTGGTGCAACTTTACTCCACTCCCAGCCACTGAACTCTGTAGCTCCTTAGAAGTGATTGGTGGCCTCTCTGTGGCAGGTGTCACAAGTCTCGTTCTTGTTTGAGCATTGAGTTTTGACAGACGGCCTGTTCTTGGCAGTGCCTGGGTGGTGAGATGCTGCTTCCACTTCCTGATTATTAATCCAACTCTGCACACTGGGATTTCCAAACACTTTGTAGCCTTTTCCTAATCTATGCATTTGTAGTACTTCATCTCTAACTTTTGTAGAAAACAAAAAATTAAGACTTCCGATTCACAGCCTGACCAATGATCCTTCAACAGTAGGGTTTTTATCCAGAGCCAACATTAGTGGTTCACGGCAAGGTAATTGTGTCCTTGTTGGAGAGATTCCTTTCACCTGTGTAAACCGTGAGTTTTCGCAGCTCAGGGGTTGAATATGCAAGCAACGTATTTCTGTTTTTGTTTGTCTTACAAATTTTACCCGGCATAAACCAATGTCACCTTACAAGAGCTGGTTTTTTATTTCATTGTTTTAAAATAAAATCTCAAACCAAAAAATTTTATTATTTTTTTATAAAAAGGATTTAAGACGCGTAACAGCAACAGTTCTTTTTCTCTTCTTCAAAAACTTAAATTGCTAGATGTGTTACACATAGTTATAACACAAATCACTGCAGCTCAGGTTTAGTTTCACCACTTTAATTCTGGCTAACAATTTCCTTTTTTCACATGCAGTAACGGTTACATTTTGTTGCTTTCCATATTTTTGTCCACTACCAATATTTTTATTGAGTTCTTTGAAAGCTATAAAATTGATCAAAATTGACTAAGATTTTCTTTATTTTTTTTAAAAGAACGTTCCTTAACTAAACTCTTAATTTCTTTTTTTTTTTTCCCCCAGAGTGTCTGTATGACAGAGTATCGCAGGAAACTGCGGACAGCGCAGAGATCACACAAAGATTGTCGAAAGTGAACAAATACATATGTGAGAAGATAATGGACATCAACAAATCAATCAAAAACGAGGAGAGGCGGGAATCCAAGCTGCTCATTAGACAGACCGTAAAGATGGAAAATTTCAACTATGATGGCATGTAGTGATTAAAAGTTGTCACAATAGCTCATTCTGCTCTTCTTGGACTATCAAAAAGGAAAGAGGGCGGATTAGATCATCGCTGCTGCCATTTGAGATTCTCACTGGAGGCCAAATGAGGCCTTTTTGATTTTAAAGAAACCCGGTGCCTGTCAGACAGCTTTACAACTAAATGGACGTTGTTGGTGGTTACGTTTTGTCGGTGCGAGTTGTAAAAGTGAGGGGGGAGACATCCAAGCTTGGCAGGAGCCGGGCCTTTGTAAGCCGGGAGCGGTCCTTTAAACGCAGGTGTGAGAATGGGGTGGACCTTAAACGGGTGTTCTGTGTCAGAACATGGCATTTTGTCCAAAATTACTTTATAGCAGAGCATAAGTACATCATTAGACTTTTCTAATTTTGTGAAGACTTTCTAAAGGCGTCGATGTCGGTGAGTGCAACGTTTTGAGGATGCAGCTTTGTAGATTGCACGTGTGTGTGAGGTCTGAGTTCTGTCAATACTTTCTACAGATTGATTTAGAGATGCACTTTTTAAACAGGGTTTTAACTCTGCATGTAGACAATTGGAGGCCATTCCCCTCATTTTTTTATGATCAGCTGTTGCCCTGATGGTGGTCAATGTCTTGATTTCCCTCGTTTTAATCAGGAGGGGAAATCACAACCCCTCACTTCATCTCCAGCCCTAGTTATATGGGGCGATGATGCATATCCCTGCTCCCACACGCATTTACTTTTGCATATTTGCTTTCTGTAATCTGCAGAACAGTAGTCGACACTTGCTTTAGTTAATGCTGGAAAAAGAAAAAAAAAACACCCCTCAATTTCTTAGTTTGCATATACCTACAAAATATTGAGTGACGTGGGTTTTATTGTCATGATCTTCATAGAAATGCATATCCTTTTTTTACTGTGAATTGTACTACCTGAGAAAAATGTTGGAGTTTACTTTCAGCCACAACTGTGAAAATAGCTTTCGGTTTCCTCATAAAAGCCCTCTCGCTGATTAGCAGATTAATATTGGGTTGCGAGGCCTTATGTAGTTAGCAGTCACGTAGGGTTCTGTTCTTTAATTTCTAACAACAAATTGTGATTGTAATGTAAGCTGAAATAGCTTAAACTGCACTTGTACGAATGTCATGTAATTGCTGTATTGTGTGTGTAAATGGGCGTAAAGCTGTCGGCAGCCCTCGGTAATTGACACAGCGCTCTCCTCAGTCCGGGCCTGATAGTGGCAGAATCCCGTGCTCCAACCCAAAACCTCTTCCGTGAGGCGTACCACTGGGGATGAAATAAGGTATAGTGACAACTTCTAACACGACATGCCATCAGATTTATTTTGTTCAGTTTTTTGTTTTTTTCCCCCCCAACCCCTGTTGCGCTGGCTGTCTGCAATAGAGACCTATATGCTGCAGATTGAATTCTAAACTGTGACCATGTTTCTAACTGTGATTCACCTGCAGGTCTGCTTTATAGCAGAAAACATCATTTATTTAATTTTTTTAGTTTTGTTAATAATTAATGCTTATTTCCCGGTAAGCGCTGATATTCTAGGGGTTTTATGTATTTAATGATCCATCTCCTCAAAATGTGTAGATTTTAGTTAAGGTCACACCTTACCTTCCTCGCTAACCAACTTTTAACATTGTTTTACCGTCACCAGGCAGATTTTTTTGTTTATCGTTTTGTTTTTTCTTGATGGCTTTAAGCTTGATGTTCTATTTTTTATAAACGCAAATATAGATAAGTATATACATTGAGATAAAATATAATTTCCCTTCATTAATGCAAGTTACCATTTTAACTAAAACGGATAAAGCAAACCATAACTTAATTTATGCTATTCGTGTTTGCTCCGCAGACAGGCATTACTGCACCACGCCGTACCCTATTTTATATAAAATAGTGTTTTTGCTGTTGTTATTAACAATAATATTGTAATGTCTGAACAGATATTGCTCTGTTCAGTATACTTACTGCTCAGGTGTCAGCATTTCATGTTACATACTGTCAGATACAATAATGGAGCCATTTCCAATAATCAGGTAAAGCTCTACATTTTCATTCTTAAATTGGATCCGATTTGATTGAATTGACTTCGGATGACATAGAAACTTAATTTACTGCCCCAGTGTTTTTAACTTTTTTTTTTATATGATTATTTTAAAAATGTATCAAAAATATCAGTAAAATTAAGTTATGGTTTCTTTAATTGTTGCAAAGTATGTGGAGGGTTTCTTCAGTAGAGGCTGTGCTTCTGACGGATACCTGGATTGTTTGCTGTTTCAGGTGTTTAATTGCCCCTCTCACCAATCTGCCGGTCCATGACAATAGAAATGGAGGTATTATCTTACTAAAGCAGCAGTTTCAGATAGGTGTCCAATTCTATTTGTTTTCAGAAAACAACTTACCTCCTACATGAATCAAGGTAAATGAAAAATACATGGGCAAAGAACTGTAAAATAGTTTCAATAATTTAGGTAGGTATTTCTTCAAATGTTCAATTTTTTTTGTTGTTCATCTTTATTGATGTTATGTGTTCTAAGATTGCAGGCTGAAGGGTAAGGTGCTTTTAAAGTGAAAATGACAGATGACTGTGAACACTGTACGTGTGCATATTCTGCTTGCCGGAACTCTTTCTGGACTGACAAGGCACCCAAGAGAATATAAATTGCATTTGTTCACAAATGGATTGTCCTATGTACATTTCAATGTGCGGGTATCTTGTCTGCTGAGACTAGTAACAAATAAGTTACACTTGCCCACCAAAGTTGTGTACCCGGGTCTTGTTAGCACAGATGGCAAATGTCAGGAGAAACGAGCTGCGATGAAGCTAAATAAAGGCTTCATTTATTTACCAGAATTCAGCACGCCATCCATGCTGACAACTTTTGACATCAACGTTTGCGGTGCTCACCACTTGTGTGCCACGCCGTTCGGCTTTCAGCCTGCAGCCTCGAGTGATCTGCGTGGCCAGCTGATGTTCGGCTGTGGATTCGGGGGCGAGCTGTCGTTTCGCATTCATACCCATTTTTAAGTCTGCGGCCTGCCTTTTTACAGTAAAGGCAGCTTCCCCAACCGCACCTGCAACTGGTTTCATGCTTTGTCCGGTGTGTCCGTCTGCGTTACCTGACAGTTTACGTCCTGGAATTGACTGTTGGGCAGGGATAGGCAGCTCTAATTCTCAAAGGACAGGAAATTACCTGCAAATACATTATGCATCTCATTAAGACCTGGATTATTCTATTTAAAAAAAAATAATAATTCAAAAGTGACTTCATTGGGTTTTCTTTTTGATCGTTTGGTAATTACAAGAGGCCCTTGAGTGCAGAGTTGTGTGTCCTTGCTGAATTATGTGCCGATATTTGATATTGGTTTTAGGTATCTTTGCAATCATGTGGAGAGGTAAAAATGTCAAGCCAAAGTATGAGATGTTGACAAGAACCATTTGGTGGAAAACTGGTGATGATTTGCTGGACAAAAGTTGCCCTTCAAGTAGTAGTGCAGGGATGTTAATCCAGGGAGAAAGTCTTCAGCTACCACTGAGGTTCAATATATATTTGTTTATAAATTCTTGCTGTTATAATTTGTGTGTAAACCTACAGGGTCCTGGATACAAATGTGGGGTTATAGTGGCTGTGAATAGATTAACTGTATGGACCCTGGAGAGTTCCTTCAAATCACGTTGTTGGTGTCTTGTTTTTGTTTTGTTTTTTCCCTGATGCCAAAAACAAAGGGGTTGGGTTGATGCTTACTGCAAGCACAGTTTGGTGTATTCTTATACCGGGTTGCATGACCTGAGAAACTGACCCACTCACTTTGATACTTTACAAACCGCAGGCTGAGGACCAATTGTCACGACAGACCAAATCCCCTCCGATGTGCCCGCAACCAACACACCACCCAGGCTGTTCTGCCTCCAGCCGTTTGCTTTGCAGAAGGTTTATCGTAAGGAGTATTCAGTTGTCATTTGCCTTACTGCTTTGTGGATCGGAGATGCTTATACTCTACGCCTACCTAACGCGCTGTCCTTATTAAGGACCCGATTTTTCTGGAGAGGGGCAGGGGAGGCAAATTATATTAAAAGGGTGACTTGTCAAACTATTTTAATTCTGGATTCATCAGCAGGTGTGAAAACTGTTGCTTCGCCCTCCTACCTCATTGCTGTCTTAGTGTGTCGTATTAATTTTAAAAGCTTAGGAAATGCAATTAGAAACCGCATTATTCCCTGATACATGTGAACCAGTGGCATGTACATAGGCGACGTGGAAATTGAGTAACTTCATTATATATGTTTCATACTCCTGACTGGTAATATGGTTGTTGGGGGATGTCTAATGACCTTTTACACATTTTTCAACTCATTTCAACGCTATAAATATAAAAGTTATTGACTGTAATTCATTACAGAAATTTTCACTGGTTGATGGTGCTAACGGCAAACATAGGTTAATAAATATTTTACCTCAAATGGTGCTGTCTTTAATGTTTTCTATTCAGCTTGTGCAGTTGATCATTTTCAAACGATAGCTGTGAATGAGGTTTAACTTGCGTCAAAAACCCAAGTTTCTTAAGGCGTGAACTTTGAAATGTAATCATTACTATAGTGAAGACAATGTGAGCCTTCTCAGCCTGTTGTCAGGAAATGGCTCTTCGACTTTAGTGTCAGTCGATTGTTCGCTCACAGTTGCGTTTTAACGGATTCGGATCTATTGATTGGTGTGTTTTTGTGAAGAAGGGTGTGCTTTGAGATATAAATCGGCAGAGGTGGAAATCTTGTAACCCCTTTATCACCAAAGTGACATTGTGAAAAGGGTACTCCCATTTGAAAGGCTTTTAGCTTTGATAACCTAAATACTTGAAATGGTCAACATAGTGAGCGTTGACATTTTTACCTTAAGATGACAATGAAGCCAGATAATGGGGATTTTCGTTTGTATCAGTTGCAGCATAACTGTTAAGGCCTGTTGACTATGCTGTTGAAACAAGCTCCTCGGTCAAAAGTTGTATTGATATAATATGACCACACGGTAACAGAGAAAGCTGTATGATGGGCTCACTGAAATAAATTCAAAATATCACATCTACACCAGGGCTAGGCTGTCCTGATCCACAGGGCCACAGTGACTGTGGGTTTTTTCAATAGAACCTCAGGTAGCGTCTTAAATACCAGATGAGGTAATTGCTTAGTCAAATAATTATTTAAATTAAACAGTTAGGGGCCAGGTGGAACAAAACCCTGCCCGCACTGTCCTCGATGACCAGGGTTTCCCACTGAAACTGAATATAGTACCAAAGTGGCACCCTCTCAGTGAAGGTTAACAAAATATTCAGAAGTTCTTGCCCTTCACAGAAACTTTACAAAAGGTGATTTCTCAATGTACATGTAATGAATGTATTTGGCCTCTAAACACATAGAATCTGTTTGTGAATTCATCAAACGGCTTTTTAAATTGATACTTTTTTCTATTTCAATTTTCTTTATGCTGCTGAAATCCATACAAAAATACGAAAAGTGTTTGTGCAAATTATGTGGTGGGCACCAGTATGTATACAATTATAAAAGATTATATTATTTAAGATGGGTAAAATGTGTTTAATAATGTAAATAAATTGTTTATCATTGTGAAATTGACTTGAGCCACTTTTTATTTTAGCTAGCTGACACCCTAACTAGCAAGCATTTTGTTATATTTGTGACTATGGTGTTCATTGTAAGAAAGAGAACATCAAACCAAATCACTGATAACGGTGCCCATCTTTTTGTTATATATATATAGCACCAACAGGTTTTTTTTTTTTTTCCTTTCAATAACGGTAAAAAAATAAGAGCAATAAAAATATTGTACACAAAAAGGTACCAATAATGATATAACATGATTCAAATAAAACACAAGAGTCCTTCGTCAGCTGAGTTGACAAATTTCTGTAGACCTGTAGTTCATAAAGTGCTGTGACCACGTTGTCATTTCAGGTCAGTCCATTGGAGAATTTCTGCTTATTGAGCTGGGAGGGGAGGGCGTGTAACAGGAATACTATTACTCATATCTTGGGCCTGGAGGAAGCTCACGATTCACCGGGCTCCTGGTCTTGTGGGCTTGAATCAGGGGACATGTGGCCACATCACTGGGCCCCAGGAACCTACCCTGGTCAGGTGACATGGAGGCACTAATCCGGACCGGTCTTATTGGCACATACTTAGAGCCACGGTCCTCTGGAACTATCCTGGCAAATGTGTTGCTACTGTGTGACTGGCTATGCATCATTTTTGTGTGTTTGCTGCAGTCCAGGTACTTCTGTTTAATGTACAGATAAACCGAATAAATTGATTTATTCTAAAAAAAATAATAAATAAAATAAAGCTGCTGTTTCCGTCTTGCTGTCTATTTTTTGCTACTTCAGTTGAAAAATATAAAATCTTCGCATTCAATGTAAAGATGAAATAAATAAAACTAATACATTTAGTGATAAATGTACTGTTATTATGCAAACTTTTTTGCCATTGTTAACCCATCATCAGAAAGCTATTTAGTATACATCTGTATACATTTTTGTCCAGTCTCTTTCTTATGGTCGAATCATGAACCCTGACCTTAACTGAGGCAAGCGAGGCCTGCAGTTCTTTAGATGTTGTTCTGGGTTCTTTTATGACCACCTGGATGAGTCGTCAATGCGCTTTTAGAGTAATTTCGGCCCCTCCTAGGAAGGTTCACCACTGTTCCCAGTTTTCTCCATTTGTGCATAATGGCTCTCACCGTGGTTCGCTGGAGTCCCAAAGCCTTAGAAATGGCTTTGTAACCCTTTCCAGATTGATACATGTCGATGAATCTGTTCTTGAATTTCTTTAGATCGAGACATGATGTGTTGCTTTTTGAGATCTGTTAGCCTACTTCACTTTGTCAGACAGGTTCTATTTAAGTGATTTCTTGATTCAACAGGTCTGACAGTAATCAGGCCTGGGTGTGGTTAGTGAACTCAGCTTTCCAAAAAATGTGTTTAATCACAGTTAATTCATGATTTAACAAGGGGAGGTAATTACTTTTTCACATAGGGCCAGGTAGGTTAGGTTATGATGAAATCATCATTTAAAAACTGCATTTTATATTTCCTCAGGTTGTCTTTGTCTAATATTAAAATTAGTTTGATCTGCATTTAAGTGTGACAAATATGCAAAAAAAAAAACTAAGAAATCAGGAAGGGGGCAAATACTTTTTCACTTTTTGTCTTGACAGACCCACTTAATTTGGACTCGCTTTGCAAACCCAGCACCACACAGACACACGGCCGGCCTTGAGCCATTTGTCGAAGATACAGGTCACACAGTCTGGGCCTGTGCTTGAGCGAGTACCCTTGCTGGCAGGGCTACTTGGGAGAATATCCTTTATTTATTATCTTTTCGATAAGTGATAAAGTATTCTTCAACTGTGAGGGCCTCTTTCTTTATCCCTGGTATATAATCTAATCGGTTATTACATGTGCTGTATGAGACGTTATTGGATTCCTTGTTCTGTTACTTTTGTTCATTTGGTGAACGTGTTTCATGAGTGGTGGGGTGAAACGATAACCGTGAAGTGCAACGCGTCGGGGTGTAATGAAAGATCTGAGATAGTCCTGAGCAACTTTGCCGAGAGGCACTCTATTGGTTTTGTTTTGCGGTAGATAAACGAGCGGTTTAAAACAAAATGTACCTCTTCTCGTCAACACAGAGTTTTTAACTTTGATTTTGACACATTATTTGACGTGTTGGTTTACCCAGATGATTTTGTCAAATTGATCTCTCTCGACGGAAGTTTCCTTATTTATAGGAGAGGTGACAAAATGGACAAAAGGTGACTGGCAATATTGTGTCAAGATATTAAATAGGCAATTATGTTTGGATGATGGACGCAGGCTGGAGTACTGACCTCGGGGTGGGGGTGTGAAGGTGGTTACGGTGATTCTTCAGTATTTCCCCCGATATGTCATTTTGAAATTGTGTTTATTCAATTTCAGCGAACGTGCCTCTCCCAATACTCCGCCTTGAGGCGTGCAGCTCTGGCCCTGACGCCTGACGCGCCGTGCATTTCCATATAATAATGCTTGACTAAGCGAGAATGTGTTGCGTCTGGGCTTTTACTCCACCCAAGGGGACTGCTCAATGTCATTAGCGCCTACGGTTGCCGCATGTTTGTAAATTACGGTAGCGCCCATTATTGGCAATTGGCGATTGGCTGTGAGTAATGGCAGAAAAGGCCGCGCGGGGCACCGTCAGGGCCTGGACTTGCATTTTTATAGTCACCAAGGTACGCGTCGTTCTTTTCGACGTTGGCGGTGTACGTGACACGTTTCATTAAAGCAGGAAGCCGTCTTGTACTGTTTATTTGTTTACGTCATTTTTTTTCCTGTTACCTCAAAGATACCACAACCTTCTAATGTCTTGTCTTATTTATTGTAATTCATTTTATTTTTATTTTTCCTTATCAGTTCAATTCTGCTGTATAGTGTAAACTAATAAAATCTTTGATAGCAGGTTCAGTTTACTCTGTAAAAAATTTTTTTTTTTTAAATTTAGCTGACTCCAGATACACCAGCACAGCTGCTTACCGTTTTCTGTTCTCACTGAAGCAATAAGTAAATGCAACTTATTGTATTCACAATATTGTATGCTCTGCCACTCCTGTAGATGTTGAGTCAATGCATAATGAGAACATATGACCTGAAAAAAGATTTTGTTTTGGTCAAACCTTTCTGGCAGTGAATTACCACATCGGTTAAACAAAGACATATGCTTGCTTGGCAGTTATTTATATTGACTGAAATGAGATGATATTTTGATGACATTTAACGTCAATGTATTATTCTCATTATGGCACGCAGCCGGTGGCCACACCCTCAACCAGTGATGAGATCCTTTCAAATGTGTTCTCCCCAAACTTTATGTATATATTTTGTTGTTGGACTTGTTTAAGTTGTTTAAAAATGCCCATTAAAAGGTGTAAACAATTCCCTAATGCCTCAGTCTCTCGTGTGCAACACCCATGCACAGAATTGTACCCAATTATATACTTAAAATATTTACAGGGGGTGAAAAAAGATTAAATGTGTTCTTAGAGAGTTAAAAAATGACTTTTATGGTATTATGAGAGCGAAAGCGAGCTGATATAAATTGTTAGAATCTTGAATCTGAGCAAGACCGATGGAGAAGTTGCCATCTAATTTTGAGTTATGCTTCTCAGAAGTGCTTCCTTAAACCCGAGCAATCATTCAGTGTGGACTTTAAAGCTTGGCTGGTGCTGAAGTGTACTGTCGGAGTCCGTACTCACAGGGTCCTTGCCATTTAGTGCCAGATTTAACCATAAGCTCTGAATCATTAGATGGAACTGCAGCCAGAAGTTTATCCCGTTACGGCCTTTCATCAAACACCTCTTCTTCCCAGCACCCTGTTGCTTCAGCGCGGATCTCCATTCTCTCGGTTTATTACATTGTTGTGTACAGTGGAGGAATAGAGATGCTCTAATTGTACGTTTGTCACATAATTAATAGTCTTAATGCATTTCACTCCTAATTAAAAATCTGGCAGTTTTTTTCCCCCTCGGTCCATCAGACTCATATTGATATACTGTCAAATCGGGAGCGTCGTAGTTCATCACAGGAAGTTTACTTTCTGAAGAATTTATCTGAAAAGGGAAAATGGTAATGTCGCCTATGCACTTTTCAAGCCGTGAAGACCCTTTCAAAATCAAACGCCCGTCTTTTGACGGACTTGAGTCTCAAATGCGGCTGACTGTTTCATTCAAAATGGCAAAGAGGCATAGACTGCTGTGCCTTTTTATTTAAGTTAGGATAAACACCATTTACATGATTGCGATCAATATTAACATGCGAGTGCTTTTTTCTATACTTCTGACAGTTCTCTTTACCTAGCAACCGAAGACTTGGACTTGGGCCCGATATTGGGTGGTTTAACCGAAAATATCGAATGCAGTTTTGACATTTTTCAACAAAGCTTTCTGTTGTTAAGTGTCTATATTTTAATCATTTTCTTCCCGCTGCACGGATAGTTTTAAAATGTGGCCAGCTGAGGGGGGGGGGTACAGCATTTGGGCATAAATTACTATTATGCTTAACTGCTGTATGTTGTACAGTAATCCCATGATAATGGAGCAATATATTCTTTAACAAGTTGGACAATATATTTTTATTTTACTAGAAATTGTTTGTTTCAATACTGGTGTATCACTGACTGATTTTTCTGGTTTTGCGTTTCTCAGGTTTTTTTTTTTTTAATGTTCCAAATGAAGCCTGCAGGGTTAATAGACAGTGATATAGCAGTAATGAAATTCAGCCTTTGGCCTTAAAAGTCATTAATTCACATGGGTAGGCATGCCAATCAACAACAACAACAACAACAACAACAACAAAAAAGTCTCCTAAGCTGTTCTAAAACAATTTATTTCTCTCCTAACCCATTTCCATTTTCACATTAACTGGGGCCCTGCTTAGGTATGTGATTTAATGAATGCTGTTCTGCTATATATATATAGCATATCCAAACCTCTCAGTGCTATATCGATTAAACACTATTTATTTTAGTGCATTTTTATTAACATAATTTTTCACAAAGTGCTTAACAGGTTGCATTTTCCAGAGGGACAACTATATATATATGTGTGTGTGTGTGTATATATACATATGTGTGTCAGTGAAGAAACATATTGGGAGCCGACCGAATCTTTCCTTCTAATTTCTTTTCTTTTTTTTTCTGTTGTAGAAGGCTTGCCAAATGACTTCGATTAATGCAGAATGCTCCCTCAATTAAAAAAATCCAAAGCGATCATGAATTTTTCATTCTTGGAGCATTTAAGCTAATTACGGCTTAAATCAAGCACTTTACTGTGAAACTCCACAAAAGGGGGTGACATTGGTCGCCAATGTCACTGTCACCGGGCAACCCTCAGCCTCGATGCTAATCGTGGCACCTGATTAATATTCCTGTCTACGCGTGTTTCTCTCTCTCTCTGTCTCTGTCTGTCTGTGTCCCTGTCTTTCCGTGTCCGTGTCCGTGTCCGTGTCATTGCAATGTGTCTCAGTTTTAGCGTGTGCAAGTCCTTTAAACCTAAGGTGAAGATACAGGAAGTGAATCTAACAGTAGGAATTCCCAGTCACATCTCTCTACCAGCTATGTCCCGTCTACTTGATAAATATGTCCAGTTTTTTTTTTTAGATTGTTCCTTTAGATACATTTAAAAAAATGTAAACATTAAAATAAATTGCTATGAAAAAGTGCTAGCAAACAAATATAAAATATCATTATTCTTAAAATGAGCGAAGTGTTTATCAGTAACCTCAATCTGTAGTAGCAGTAGAATTACCCAAAAAAATGTAACACTGGGTTTAAAAATGCTGACATTCTTTTTTAATGCAGGTCATAATTGTTCTGAAATGCCGCCTAGCAGTGTACTCTTGTTTGACAACATTTTTTGATTCTGGAATAATGCAGCTTTTGCATGAAATTATTGTTAGTAGAATTTCATTTGCAAGAAAATTAAAATCAGGTTCCAGGGATTCAATGTAAATAGCCGTATTTAATTTAATATTGTAAACTGGAGGGAAGGTAAATAGGTTAACACACTTTAGATAGGAATGGTGGTATAGACTGCTACATTACTAGTTAAAATATAATGTTGAAAATTTCAATCGTAGCCATTTATAGAACAAAGTTACAGAATTAGTTTGAAATAATCTTTAAGGCAGTATACTTAAATTTTGGGTGTTTTAAAAATACAAGTCAAATTATTCTGGGGGCTAATGTCTAATAACAATATTGGGGTTTGACTTAGGACTTTGACTTGGTTTGACTTGACTTAAGAATTCCAATACTGAAGGACCAGATGCTGATGTAGGCAGGTTACGTAGTTTTGTGATAGGAATCCTCCCTGAATTAGTAATGCACCTTGTCAGGATCATTGTCTCTATAATAATAATAATAATAATAATAATAATAATAATAATTATATATATA
>JAOYSI010038757.1:3054-22049 GCA_025775065.1 Hiodon alosoides
TTTCTTCTCTTTCACCCGGACCCAGTAGAGTCATTCCTATAGCCTGACCTCTCTCTCTCTCTCTCTCTCTCTCTCTCATACCTATCCTTTTCCTCAGCGCCCTTTCCCTCCTCTTACTGGCTCTCTTTTTCACTCTATCAGGACCGTTGACGTTTCATTCCCTTCTGGCCCGCCTGAAAAAGAGCCCTCTGTCTGCTCTTGCAGTGCCTCGCCTGACACGCTGCATTCTTGTGGTTTGTTTTTACACACAGCCTCCCAGTGATGTCACAGTGCACGGCTTCCTGTAACAGCGTTGCTGAGGTTGGGTGGTGGGTGATGGGTGATGGGGAGGGGGGGGCGTGTTAGCGAGAAAAAAAGTTGGACTAAAAAAAAAAAACGAAGCCAAGAAAACAGACAGACGAAGAAAGCGTGTAGTGTGTAGCCAAGATGGGGTTACTTACATGTAAAGGCAGAAGAGCGAAACCCTGTGTGAGGGATGGTGCTATTAAACAATTAAACACATAAACTAGGCGGTTTACTTTCAATGAAGAAATGAAGACGTTGTGGGATTTATTAACAGCTTTGAAATAAGGAGGTGTAATACGATTTCTAGAGCAATGGGTCAGGTGATCAATTCAGGCCTTGTCAGAGAGATGAAGTACCGGCATTTTAAATGTGTCTCCCCACATGGCGTATAAATCGCTCACACATCCATGTATGACATCCTTTATACATTTCCTTTCTAAACTACTAGAAAAAAATTTAAAATTTTCTTCAATTCGATATGAACAAATGCTCAGCTCATTCTTGACAATTGCGTCGTCATTGGTTAAACCTCACTGTTAAAGCAAAAACATATTGCCCAGTTTTCTCTGCCCTACACCAAACCGGCATAATAGTGAATGCTTTGATAAAACCAGTATTTTTTTTAAACATTTTATCTTAACAAATATTAGCAAGGTCAAATGTGGGTCACATAGCTCCCTCTATATACATATAGATCTAATTGATCCCTTCATTTGGATCTACTTGTTCAGTGGAATAGAAAGGACTTCCCTGGGCAAAATACTCTGAATGTACATGACAGCCATGGGCCAGTAGTTCTTTTATTCACCAAATGAATATGAGAAATCAAGGTTTCTAGGCACTTCGTTTTGTTACCAGTTATGGTTACACGGCTGTGAATTCCAAATCGCTGCCAACGCTGCAAAGGTCACATCTACAAATATAGGAAAGTTTTAGCTGTCCACACTACATTGATAGGGCTCTATAATTTTCCATTTGTATGTGGGCAGAGGACATATCTAAGCTTGTTACTGTTTCGATTCGAACATGTTTGTCTTTCGCATAAACACGTTATCTGAATGAAATAAATAATCTATTTCTGGAGCGTGTGAAACGTATTTGAGCAGATATTTTCATGCTGTAAATGAGTAAAAAAGTTCAGTGACTCAACTAACGAGAGAGCTATTTTTAATCCCATAAATGAATAGTGTCTTTTGTAACTGAAAGGGGGGAAATAAATATATGACTCTGGTTGCCAGCTTAGTCAGGTCACTCCCTGTTGCCCGCAAACGGAGTCTTGGGACTGGGCTGGAAAGCAGGTGGAGCAGAAAGAGCTACTGGCACAGAGAACCGAGCCTTCCGTCGCTCTCCGAGCCTCCCGTCGCTCTCCGAGCCTCCCGTCGCTCTCCGAGCCCCACTAAGTGACTAAAGGGACTAAGTGGCCAGGGAGTGTCACGTCTCAGGGACGGGGGCCCATATGTGTTTGGGGGCCGAGGGAAAAAGTGCACAGTAGTGGGGCTGAAAAAGGGCTGCGTTTATACTTTCCCGCTCCCTCTGTTCTTAATGGGCCCTGTGGCCTCATGGGGAATGTAGTGCTGGGGGCAGCCATTACCTCTAGCACTCCCCTTACAGTGCCACAGCAACCTGAGAGAAGTCAAAGCTACCTGATGACGTTTTCTCCCAGAGAAACAGCTAGAACAGGAATGTAATTACGGACTGGACAACCAGGTCGTTCTCCTGCATTGTAAAATAACTTATGTATTGGCTCATCAGATTGCTTTAAAAATGTACAGGTATCAAGCATATAGGTAAATTGTACATAAACTGAGAATGAAAATTTTTTATGTGTATTATGTGTCTTCACATTTTCATTTTCACACTTCAGTTTTCATCATTGTAATTGTATGCAGTAGTATAATCTTTTGTTGTAAAATAGGACGTTTGAATTTATTAGGAACAATAACAAATTAAGTGATGATTAGTGACAAGATGAAAGAGTTATCAGGTAAATACAAAGTTAGTTCAAATCACTTGGACTTTATATAGACTTTATAAAACTTTATAATAAACTTTAAAATAAAGCCCAATAAAAATCATTGTGTCACATGACTCTGCAGCCACCCTGCAGTGGTTGGTTCCCATAGCGACCCATCCTCACGCAGTGTGACATGCAAGGCCACCGCAAAGCATGAGCAGCTGTGAGGTCATGTGTTTAGCCCTGCCAACATGGTCCCGGTTCTGTCGAGTCCTGCTGTGTCTTCTTCCGTGTACCAAAGAGAGGGCGACCCAACAAGGGTCAAAGCAAAGGCCCATCACAACTTCCATACCTACTCTGTGAACGCTATTTACTATTGCCACCTGGGATCCTCCCCTTCCCCCGGCACACACGCATGCATGCACGCATGCACGAACACACACCCAGGCACAAGTGCACGGGTGAACGCACGCACGCACACACACTCTGCCTTCTGTGCCTCTTTCTCAGGGTCAGCTCTGTGATGAATCCACACCTTGAACCTGTGGCCTGCTGTGAGCCTGTGAGAAGAGAATAGGGCGACACCAGGAGGGTATTCGGCTGCGATGTTTATCTTGGCATGAGGCTGCTGCGTTTCCCTAAATAGACTGTTCCGTTGCTAACCAGTCCAAAAGCAGACACAGCAGTGAGTCAGCCATATAAAATGTTTCAGCCCAGTGTTAGGAAAGCTGGAGCTTTGTGAATACTAGCAGTGCATCGGATGGTAGGCATACCCTTTATGGCAGTGCTTTTCCTTCTGACACCAAGACAGTAGGCAGTCTATTCTGCTCTTAAACAAAGGGTGGAGCTTTGTTTCTATGAAGACGGAGGGTATTTTTAACAATTTCCTTAGATGCAATACATCTTTCTCGCCTGCTGGCTCATCAGTCTCTTTGATTTGCCATAGGGATGGGTAAAGGCTTAATTATTCAATAGAGATTACAAACTCTGATATATATTTCCTTAGTACATGTCTTAATTGAAATTTATCCACTGTGGAAATCAGGAAATCACATTTTGTGGAGCATTTAAATTGTCTGGAGTTTCCACAGTGCCTTCCTTCATTAACTACTTCAGGCACACAGAACCACCTGTGCACACACGGATTAAGACAGCAGGAAAGCCCTTCATAAATCCTATAATCTACTATGTGCTCTCAAATGCTATAACAAACACATTGCCACTAAAGATGTGTAATTATTTCTCTACCTGTATGACAAGAAAGAAGCTTTTTAAAACCATTGCAAGTGAAACTCAGAACCAAAAGAATGTATCAACAATTTATACATATGTAAATAATATTTATAAATGATTAATATGTTATAAAGTAATACGCAGTTTGAATCTTAACTTTTTCTATAAAAATTTTGCCAAACGTAAAAAGAGTGTAATATACATGCATGCATGCAAAATCAACACTCAATGACTTCATTTTTACACAGTATGCTTCCATATAAACACTGACAATATTGATTTAACTCAGTGTAGTGTTCAGTCCTGGAACAGAGGTTTTGAAATGCAGAGGTACTAATTTGGAGGGCCTGACAAGGAACTTTGTATACAATGTCGGAAATGTACTTCCTGAATCTTTATTTAGCCTTTTGTCTGGGCCTCCCACCTCTGTAGTGGAAAATGTGCAGAATGCACGGTCAACATTCAGAAGGAAATGGTGTAAACAAAAGAAGGGGGTTAATTCCCAACAGCCTTCGAGTGAAAACATTTTACTTCCTGCATTCTAATGTCAACGATCGTATCTTCGACAACTCTCACTTCACAGACATCGCAGAGATACTCCTAGACAGTCTAGTTTGGCTTATTTATTTGAACGGCAGAACCGCTTGGCAAGTGGCGATTAAGCACAGAGGCCTCGAAATGTGACGTTTCTCACAGATATCGATTCTTCCTTTGTGCAGCTCATACCTGTGGCGCATTATTCATGACCCCTCAACATTCATAATTCACGCCGCAGCTGCTTGTCAAAGTCATTCAATGACACCGACGGGAAGCTGGTCACGTACAAACTTCACCCGTAACGTTCGCTCAGTTGAAATTCCTCCAAGAGGGCAGCCCGCTCGAAAGTGACGCCGAGACATTCAACGTTTTTATTCACAGTGAAACGCTTCATAGTTGACTCTGAGCATCTGTACTGCTGCATAACCATATTTTCTGTTTGGTTTTCAAAACAAGAGCTGGAGGAACCTGTCACTTCTGACGCTTTCACAACTGCGAGAGGTATTCTCAGAGAGAAGTCAACTCATACAACTGGAGTCGAGTAAAACATACGCACCAGAAGAACATCACTGGCAATCCCATGAGCCTCAAAGAATCAAGGTGGCGTGAAGAAAAACACAGGGCGTGAGCACTGTTCGCTTCGTTTCGGTTCCTTCTACCAAGGAGGTGGCACAAATCTGGCGGAATGTCAAAAGAATTGCTGAAGCTTATGCAAAAAACAAAAACCCCCAAAATAAAACACAATTAAAATAAAAATTCCAGGCCTTGCTGATGGAAAAGGCATCTGATGTGTAAAGTTTTGTTTGTTTGCGGGAACGGCTCGCATGGCAAAGACAGAAGAATAATCTTTAAGGTGAAAACCTGGGCTTTGAAAAAAAAAAGTGTGGGGCTTTAAAACTCAGACAGGACACCGCCGCCGTGCCAGACTATGTGGTCACACAGAGGGGCTTTCAGCTCTCGCACCCCTGCATGCGTGAAGGCAGCTCTTGGGTGGTAATAAGACCCCTCCCCAGCGCAGATAGTTGGGAGCTGCTGTGGGGATTTTTCACATACATGAGCCAGAATATAGTCGTAATAAAACAAAATGGTGAAAAGCGGTAGTATGGGTCTTGGGTGTGAGACTCTGCTGTCAGTAAGCCAAGCTAGGGGATGTCTCCGGAATTAACGTTTTGGGACCATAGCCTTAGACTGGGAGAGAGAGAGCGAGAGAGAGGCTATTATATTTATGTATGGGGTGCTTTATTGATAGACAGACAGCACATGTATATGTGGAAGCTTTATAAGGAGACCGTGCCTGCAAGTACCAATTGAAACACAAATGGAGATTTTAGAAAACGGAGCACTTTGCTGGGTATTTGTTTGCCTCCGGCCATCTGATTTTTCAAAAGGGCTTCCTTCTCCCCCTTAATCTCCATCATAGACAGAAGCCTGCTCTGTGATTCTCTGCCTCTGCTCCAGTCACCACATTCTGTAGCCTTGTCGCTAGGTCTTTCCTCTAAGTGCTGCAAACGGGGGAACAGGAACTTTCTGACTGAGAAAAAGTCATCACTGAATATTTTGTGGGCTGAAATAAGAGAACGAATGAGAATAAATGAGGCCATGGGAAATTGTGTGACATCGGATGAGCACTGATATAGCACTGTGATGGGTGAGGTAATTGCTAGGTGCATGCATGTGTTTCTATGTTGTGGTTCCGTGGAATACAAAGGGGAAGCAGTTATTCAGCTGAACTTAAATAACTCATTGATGTGAAAATGCGTTGGACAGATTCACTTCACCATTCATCCACACAGAATTGATGGTCCACATTTGAAAAAAAGTAAAATAAAATTTAAAAATGTAAAATATCCCCTGCTGATCGCAATGTCTCGTCGAGAGGGAACAGTTAGGCCCCTCCTTTCTGTGGCCGCACAGAGGCACAATCTTTAGCAAGTACCGACAAGCAGAGTGGTTGCACCCCTGTTGCATCTGATAACTGCCCTGCTTCTCTCTCCCTCCGCTGTGCACAGCAGCAAAATAAAAACATGAGGTGTGAAAACAGCAGTTAGAACTGCTGGGATAGACCAAACATCGAGCTGAGATCTAAACAAAATGTCTCCATCTCGTAGACTTGACTGGTAGGAACATGGTCCAGTCCTCTGAACTGACACTTTGTACGTCGCTCCGGATAAGAGCCTCTGCTGAATTACTCAAATGTGCATGCAGTCAACTCAAAATTATTATTCAGCGCATAACATTATTTTACTATTAGCAGTGGTGGTGACATACTCTATTTAATAGCATAAATGACAAAGCCTGTTTATTAGGGGCAGAGACTACTATCACAAACGTGAATTGTGTTTTTTGATCAAAACCGAGAACCATATTTCCTTGGATGTAGAGTAGTGTCTTTTTAAATACTGTGATGTGACAACAACGAAAACCAAACCAGAACCTTCTGCACGGAGCACTTCAGTTCTCTGGAATGCCCTGCCACTGACTAAAAGCTGTAATCTCAAACTGGATCTCAGTGTCCTGCATAAGAACTCAACAGAGGCTTCACTCTGCATGCTTGTCTGAGAATTAGACAGAAAAAGGGCAGCCTTACCTGTGGGTGCATGAGGATCCTCCGCGTCTCTGCATCCCCTTAAACAGGAATGTCCTGCCAATCGGCCCGCCTGCCTGCTATGTGTATGTGCTCAGAGGTGGTGGGGCCTTAATCCCCATCTAGCGCTGGGAACTCGGCAGTGTGTTTACGTTGCTGTGAGGGATCTTTCCCCTGCCGGGGCGTGGGGTACTAGCCTATTCACGTGTCAGCTGAAATTTGCGTCCGGGGCTCAGTGATTTGCGAAGTCGCCGGGACCCTCTTCGCTTTACCGCCCAGCCTCAAACGCATCCCGTGCAGCTGGAATGCGATTGGGCGGCCGGGGAGGCAGGGGGCGTGGACCGGGTTTGGCTGGGGGTCCTAGCGCCTTCCTCCCCCACCCCCCAAGAGGGATGATAGGATGGATCAAGACAGACTCCGCACTCAAATGTCATTACTGGTGTGGTTATAAATACCTCGAGCTCTTGTTTAATCTCTGGCTCAGAAGGATATAGACCGCGAAGACATGTGCGCATCACTGAGGTTTGACTTGATTGCTTCACGCCTGCATTTGACTTCTGTCCGCCTGCTTAGTAAGGATCGGGATGGGCTGAGCAGAATACTCCATTCGGTCATGTGTCACTTCCTTTCGACCGTGCGCCCTCACTCTTGGTTTCTCCCAAAGCTTCTCACTACTGCCCTTTCAAGTATAGCTTATGAATAAAAATTTTATTCCAGGGCACACAGAGTTAGTAAATTGGGGACAATGTTGGACTCTGACCGCTCTGTGTCAAAGTTAACGTCGAATCCTAAAAGGGTCTCCTAAGCTTCATTACACAGTACCCTATGCGTGATGTCCTTCTACAGCACCCATGACAGATTGTCTTTTCTCCAGCTCAGCTGGCCCCGCTGATGTCCCAGGGAGGCGGATGATGGATTCCCATGATGCCGTGCGACTTGCCTCCAAAGGGCCGCTGAGGTGATGTCACTTGCAATCCAACCTCCCCCTCGCTGTGGCCGTCGGAGGGAATCTTTTCACGCTCTGACAATCTTGATCACCCGCACATCGCTTGATGTCTATGTATATTGCAGAGGGTACGCAGGAAACATTTCAGATCATTATTCTGAAGGATAAAAACACGTAAAAAAATATGAATAAACGAAAGTATAGAAAATATGAAACTATATATGAAAGCAATTAATTTAACTATGGGTCTCAGCTAAGCAAACTTCAAAGTAAACATTGCTTTTTATACCATGTCCCATTTATACACCAGCTAAGTAACAAATGGCTCTGGATAGCATAACGACAGGTATTTAAGATGAGAATTGACAGCAGCTAGCGTAGAAAAGTGCTTTCTATGAATGTTTTCACCCTACAGGACAGTTAAACGAGAAGGTACCAGCATGGCAGGGGTTAAAAAGGTATCCCGCCCTCAAGCTCAAGATAAGGATCAAAGTATAACGTATAAACGTAAAGTAAAAGTGCCAATGTTAAATGTTATCAAAAGCATGATTCAGCTGAAATTAAATTATTATGGACTACAGGCACTCCTCACCTAACGACCGAGTTCCGTTCCTAAGACTAGATCTTTAGGCGAATTGGTCGATTGGCGAGGAGCCGCCCCTTACCGATATTTCAAGTATACTGTACTGGTAGTGAGTTTGTGTCAACCATCTTCAGATATTGTTTTCATGTCATCTTTGCACCGTTTGAAGTATATTTTTTGTATATATTTTCAATGTTTAGACAGTAGTGTTTATACGCGCCGTTTCCACAACCAAAGTTCTAGTACAGCGTCCAATACAGACTGGTCGGTGAGCTGGTCGTAAGTCCGTGCAGTCGTTACGCAGGTAGGTCGTTAAGTGAGGAGTGGCTGCATTACTATTTTCCTCAGATAAATTAAACATAAGCTTAATTTCAATGATCTCAGAGAAGAACAACACAAATTGGCATTTAAAAAAAGACAGACACCAGAATTATTCAACCAGTTACATTTATAAATCCACCTATTGCTTTGTTCACACTCAGAAGAAGCTTCCTGTGTTTTGTCAGGCTGTGGCTCGTTCCACATGGATATTTAACCATTTTTCTGTGGAGAAATTTTACAGCTCCACCAGATTCCCTGGTTCTTTTGTTTTCAAACCACACATTTTCAGTTGGATTTAGGTCTAGATATTTCGATGGCCAGTCAAGTTCACTTAACTATTTCTGTGTAGACTTTGTCTTTTGAGCCTTCTAACAGAGAATATAATTTTTTTAAATATCCTATTTAAAAAAACAAATTTTTCCCTCGATACAAACTAGGCCACTGTAGTAATGGAAGTTACCCAGAGTAAACTATGTTGAATTATTGTCGTTTGTTCCATCATTTTCTTTCCTTTGAATCTAACAAGGCTATCAATGTGAATTCTGGTGTGTGTGCCATATTTATATAACAGTTTATAGGAATCACCGGATTTCGGACATTCTAACTTCTGTCTTCAGCGTTGGTGAAGTTGGAATGTGCGCCGCCAAAATGAACACGTGCTGAGAATGTGTATCTAATAAATTATAGACAGACAATTCATCCACTGCACTTCAGCGGCTGTCACACGGACTGCGTCAGGGGCATTTCCAAGGAATGTGCCCAGGGCACTCGTGAAGTGCCCAGAGCTCCTTCCAGAGAGCAGGGCCAGGAAGATCAACAGATGGGCAGGCTGGAGGGAGGGTCTTGGAGTGCACAGATTTAGCGAAGCTTCTGTGCTAAGTGTAGCATGTGCTTTTTCTGCTTCAAATGCTCTCTTTTCATTGGGTTTCTTCTTATGTTATGGTGGGTAATCCTTTCTCACCCTCTCCATCTCATTGCCTATGCTGCCTTTTCCCCACAGTTTCTATTCAAGTTACTGCAATATGAGCTATTCTCGTTTCACACTCAGATTTTATCTTACCCATTCATCACCTTTTATATGCACAGTAGTTGGCCCAGCTTGTCTGAAGACATGATTTAACACATTATTGTTATTATTAATGAATTAAATAAAATAAAAAAAGTATATATTTCTAAAGCTTTGTCATGCCTGATATATTTGCAATTAATATTTAAGAGTTGGGGTTGGTGGAAAACATGAAATTCTAGCAGTAATAACAAGCGTAGGTACATGTACACTTTCGTATACCAACACATAGAACTTAAGACAAGTCAGTCTATTGTCAAAGGAAGAGACAACACAAATTAGACACAAGAGAACATGATTGGTCATTTTGAATATTTTATTAATATGTAGAAAATGTATTAAAAAATGGCCTATACAGTGCATGGGTTAAATTCAAGCTAAAACTAATCTGACAGGTAAAATTAACATCCAAGATTATCCAATAGGATCCTGACATCTATTGATTTTCCGAAGTCCATGCCTCCTTCTTTACAGTAAGTTTTACCTAGCCCCTCTAATGACATGCAACAATCAGATCACTGGAAATTCTCCCGAGCCATAGAGGGAAATTCACCCCTCTTCGTTTCTCTGCACAAGCCTCCCAGAGTCGAAACGTTGACTTTGACATGCAAGTTTCTGGGCCTACATGTGGTCTTTCTTTAACATTTTATTTGATGACTTCTCATTGTTTTTGTAGAGGGATGTGATTTTTAAACTGTGCACACGGGGGTAAACGGCGAAATGTACTGAAGCAGGCTAACACGTGGAACAGTGGACTGAAATGACACAGGATCCAGCAGCATGTTTACGGAGTGAATCCAGACTTATTAAAATTCATAAAGGTAATCTCTCAGATTTTAATCTGCGACTCTCCTGTTTCTACTAATGTTTCAACCAACCAAAGTGGTCAGCACTGTGAACTCTATGTGCCAATCAGGTTCCAGCTGGCGTATGCTAACTTTTAGATTTTCTCCAGACTGCATTATTTCTGAATAAATTAGCATATAGGTAAAAGTATTTGAACTCATTTTACAGCCGTGCATACACTCAAATTATCCTCAGAATTCTACCCACACAAGACACAAGAGGAAAACAAACAAAATAGAACCATTTGTTTTGACTTTAGTTTGGTTTAAAATTACTTATATTTTACACTCCGGAAAGTTTTTATTTGCATTGTGACAAGCCAACACTAAACCCAGGTTTTACAATATCATTACGGCACTATGGGTGTATTAATGTCATTATAAACCTAATTATAATCTGAAACTCCTCAACAGATGCACAGAAGTACGAACAAATCTGTTTCACAGGTTTTGTTTTGTGTACACACTTTTTCTGCATACAACTATACTCATGTTCCTACCAACATTTGACAAACAAGGGCTTTTATCTTTTTGAACATTTGCCAACCATCATCTCTCAGGAAATAAGAACTCAGGTGTATACAGGCAAAACACAGAAATCAATTATTTCTTGCTTGGTGATGTTGATCCATGAAACGTTTCCCCTGTTTAGATCTAAATTGAAGAATTGCTGAGCAATGTCGCTGCCATGAGAGGGATGATACTAGTATAGAGATGGTAATAACCAAAGCCCTATATAACCAATTTATATAATTATCATAATTATGATTTTAAATGATATAAGATCATTATTTATTATTGTCATAGCTACAATGATGCATGTGTATGTGTTAAGAGTCGAATGTATTGTCTATGACAAAACTTCCTGTGGAATGAGAGGCTAAATGGTGTCCCCGACGTTCTAGGATTCTCACAAACACGGAGGCCAGGCAACAAAGAGACAAAGTTTTTCACCAACGTGCGCCGGGGGCCACTTCTTCCCAAACTCTGTGTGCATCCAACCAGCCTCTTCTGGAAAGAACCCCGCATTCCAGAAGCCCGCTAAACAAAAAACATCACGGGGCAGGCACGGAGCCCACATCTCGTTAGCCAGAGTTTGTCAATGAACGGCGACTCAGTGAACTGCCCTGGGAAACAACAAACCACGGCTGCAATTAGTCTGGAACGGGACCAAACTAACATGAGACACAGGGAAACAGGCTAGCATCGGCAGTAAGGGCAGCACAGAACTCACTCAAATGTGGGTTCATTTTCTCAGTCCACCATGGCCACGAACCAAGAGGCCGTTATCCATCCGTTCGGAGACAATACTGCTTTGGGGTGTTTCTGACTGTAATGGGTCAGTAAACAAGGGTACTGGCGGAGTAAACTCCCCCCCTTCCCCCACATTGGTCGGCCTCACTGTCGGAAGCCTCGTGCTTAATCCTACACCCCCCTCCCCCGCCACCTACCTGCAACACAGAGGTGCAAAACAGTGTGAGACAAGACGTGGCAGTTTCCTGCAGTAGAAAGCCAAACAACACCAAGTTCTGTTTACGTTATTATTCTTAGTTTTGGTGTGATTTTTACTTTATTTCCAAGTAGCAATTTACGTGTTATAAGGAAGTGAATGAGAGGACTTTTATTTTTTATTTTTGCTTACTTAACGCTAAATATTTAATCTGTTACTAATTCAGACCCGGGCCTGTAAACCTTCGAAGGAATGATAGGCACTCGGGATTGGAGATCGAAATGAGCATGTGCACAAACGACCTCATTCTGTTTATCTGAAGCTGCAACGTGAAGCCGTGGCAACCGCGACAGCGATGTCCACGCTGAATATTTTTCCGTTCCGGTCACGCGACACCTACCCTGACACCACCCAAACGCTTTGCGCTGCAGATGCTGTGCACAAGTCTGTTGTAAGCAACACATGGCATTTGCAAATTTCTCAGTGCACGGTGATATACAGAACGTTTGAATATGTTCATTTTGCAATTATCTCATGATTTAATAATGTTATGGGGATAGGTGAGCACAGTAAAATCCACGTCAGTCTAACGCAACTATGGGAGAATGCCCATGAGAGACTGATCACAGAGATGTCTTAGTAAGCCACATAACTAATCATAAAAACCCAGTAATGAGTATCATTTAAAAAAAATAATGCTGCTTTTTATGTTTAGCTTCTGATTTAGCCAGCGGTGTAAGACTCTGGAGAAAACAAAGATTATTATTTTTTTTTAAATAATCTTAGCCATCAGTGTTTAGCATTGAAATAATTCACAACTTTTGGTGATTCTGCATTGAGAATCAATAGTGAGAGAAACAAGGACTGGGAGTCAAAGCGTAATATGTTACCCTCTGTTTCCTCCCTGTATAGAGAAACGAATCATCCAGCACTCATAACTACATAAAACAATGTATTCATAATCTTTAGGCTTCACTGGGACAAACACAGACAGTCACCAGTATTCTCAAATGAAATCCTCATAGTACATTTATAGACACGTATACTGATGACACTGAGCCAATGCACTGAGCCATATCTGACATATTAAGCTATATTTTAACAGTTAATGTGCAACCGTTAAACTCCAATAAAAGAAAGTTGTACTCATGGAGACCATTTGAGGCTTGTAATTTGCAGTCCCTTACTGTACACTAGTGGGATACTGTAATAAGTGCTTATCTGTTTAAATTCTAAATTTGGTTAAAGCAACTTTTTAAAAAGTCTACTGTATAAAATCGCTAATGATTCAATAGGCTATATCAATACATATCAAAAAAACTATGACTTCTAATAAACTGGATGAAAATACATTATTATTATTATTATTATTATTATTATTATTATTATTACTATTATTAAAAACAATAATTTTAATGAACATAAAATTGGCTCCTTAGCAGTGATTCATCTGCAAGTTTCTTAAGAAAAAAACATCAGTGAAAGGAATTAATTTAGAAGTAATTGTGTGATAAAGGCTACAGGCAGACAGCACTGTGTGCTGTGCTAATCCCATTCTTTAGTCAAAATGCATGCCTGAAACATGCATTTTCTGTAGAAAACAGAAAACCCAGAAAACAGGTTGACTGGTATTGTCATGCTGCCATGTAACTGTGTACACATGGGCAGAAGGTACTGGAGGGACATACATTTGGTTCTTCCAAATAATTACAATATATATTGAGGGTTTTGGGGTCGCCAGTTGTTGGCTATAGGCTAATACACTGTTGATTCCTCAACTTGAATCTTCTGCTTTTTCGGTTTGCCCGGCAACCCAATTTGCCTCATTGGCCATGTGCGTCACTTTTAGATAAAGATACCTTCAAACTGATTATATGGAAAGAAATGTTCAATTTAAATGCCGTTGGATAAATACATAATACATAATACTACATAATACTTATACATAACAAACGATCTGTTGAGAAGAAAGTTTTCCATTTCCTTCAGCCACAGAGGAAGCTGGTGTTCTGTGAATATTTAATTTAGTAATCCAAGGCTTATTATATTTCCGGTCACTAATTGGGAGGCCAAGTTCAGGTCTTATGGTGGGATCAAAACACCCCATCATTATTTTTTTAAGAGGGATTAACTGGCTCCCAGCTCTGGGACTAAGATCTTTCGTGAAAGAATAAGTGCTTGTGGTGAATAAGTGCTAGTGTGATGTTTGAGCCCTTGGAAATCCACATTAAACATCTGGTTGTCAGTAAGAACTGTGTTTTATATAGACTCAGTGGCCAGTGTATTAGGTACGCCATGAAAATGGACAGTGAGTGGCCATGGCTGGCACACAGGCTGTGAGGCATTCAGTTACTGTTCGCTTGAACGTTACAACGAAGCGAAGCGACAAGCGACAAAGATAACGTCAGAGGCTGTCCGGTGGGCCAAAGAGCTTGTGGAGGGAGGAGAACGGCCATAATCGTGCAGGCTAACAGGCAGGCCACAGAGAGCCTCCAGTGAGCACGCCATCACCAACACTAGAGAACTGAGGAGCGGAAAAACATCTCCTGGTCTGAAATCCCATTTCCTGTTGAGTCAGGATTTGGCATGAGCATCATGAGTCCTGTAGACCTATCCTGCCTGGTTTCAACCGCACAGGCTGTTGGCAGCAGTGTAAATGGCGTGGATAATGTTTTCAAGGCACGCATTGTATCAGCATGGACCTGTGGAGTGGACACCTTGTAGGGGGGTCTGACCTGGTACTACATGGTTGTACCTAAAAAAACTGGCCACTGAATGCATATAAAAATAATGATATTAATAATAATAATAATAATAATAATAATAATAATAATAATAATAAGCACAATGGACACTGATGGTAAGAGGGCGCCAATTCAAAAGTAGTACTTAAGTATTACATATAAAGTTAAACATACATACAACAATATAATAACAATGACAATAATAATAATTTATATGGAGAATTATTCTGAAGTAAGTCACCTGTTGAAAACTAAATTCAATAAAACAAACTTTTTCTAAAGGAAATGTTAAATCTTGAATCCCCAACGCTAACTTGGCTCACAGTATTAAAAGGAAAGCGGATTCCAGTTTGGACAGAAATTAGATGTCTGGGAACTCATTTTCAGCAAGGTGGTCGATTTCACAGATGACGCATTTAAAGCTGGCCCTGACATGTTTTGGAAAGTATCCTTTTTGATCCTAGTATTGTGTCCTAAATATGCCATAATAAAATAGGAAAAAAAAACAACAACAACAAAAAATTAAAACAAAAACATTCCAAGAACCGTAGAAATGTAAATTAATATCAAATACAAAAAAAAAAAAAAGGCTCATTGGACGGAAATAAAAATCCACAAAATTTAATTGGTATAGTCAAATTAAAAACAAAAACTCTGATTTTCAATCTTGAAGATACAAGTGTGTACTGATGATAGAGAGGTGCCAATGCCTGTTTTAGTGCAAAGATTTGATCCCGTGCTTATAAATGTGCCAGTGGACAACGATCCAAGACCTTTAACAACGAAACCAAAAGACAGAAAAGTTCAGGCCAAAACATGGCAAACTATCCCTGATACTCAAACTGGAATGCTTAGACAGAATTTGGTGCATTAGATATCTACAAAACCGAGTTTGTTCACGACAAAGCTCCTTTCTCTTTTTGCTTGTGACGCGCTGTGGATTCTTTAAAACTGAAGCGGCTGCTTAAAACTCAAATCTATGACAACAACACAACAGCGGACGTGTGCAAATAAATAAATAATACTGTTTGGTAGTGTCGAAGGGCTAATTTATGAGAGCTGATTTTAAGGCTTAGTCTGCTGAAGAAATGATCGATTTTTGTCAAGCTCTACTCTGCACCCTTGGCTGAATCCTCCCTATCAAGTCTCAGTCCAATAAAAAGAAACATCAAATGCTCTAGAAAGAGGCCTAAATTCACTTCATGAAAAAAAAGCAGGATACAGTTACATTTTTCCATTACAAAAATAGAAAGATCTTACTAATTTTAGGATGTATACTGTTTTGTTAAAATTCTCTCTAAAAGGGGGGGGAGTTAGCTGAGCCTAGCTCTAAGCAGGTACTGTGAATGTACTGTACACTCAATTCAAGCCATTCAGTGCTTCCACCCCGTCCCGTAAACCCCGGATTCCCACACACACACACACACACTCACACACTCACACTCACACTCACAACCCCCCCACCCACCGGGATGGAGCACATGACTTGAAGACAAAATGGCGCCGAAGCCCCCTTGGTTCACCTCCCCTGCCTGAGCAGGGTGGACTCTCCACCGGGCGGGCCTCGCCGAATTCATTTTCTCATTAAATCATTTGCGCGGCTCTATCTCCATTCTCTTCTCCCCTAGGCGAAAACAGGGACAGCTAGCAGGACAGTATAGCTTCGAGGCAGAGGAGGGGAGGGCCGGGCCGGGCCTGAGCGCATTATAGTAGAGTGGACCTCCTTCGCTTGCCGCTGATGCTCCTGTAGTTGAAGGGGCGCATCTTCATTTCCACGAAAGGGATGGAGAACTCGTGGCCTTTCCATTGGTACCAGTTGATTCCCTGGGGAAATGGGTGGTAAAGAGAATGAGAGGTGCAAGCCAATGGCTGGTACAACGGACTGTGACGTGCTGTAAAAATACAACGATGCACCTTGTCATTCTCTCTGAGTTCCTTTGCGATACGATCAAACGATCTCACCAGAGATCAAATAAGACTCCTCAAACCAAGTGGAAAAAGCAAGAAAAAGAAGAAAAAAAAGAGGAACTGAGTAACCTTAATTATGTGCATATTGAATAAATCCAGATAAACCCTGTCGCTTCCATTTCCCACTTGTCTTTACTCCTGTGATAAACTGGTACTAAATAAACGGAAACACATTGTATTTCCCCTCCATGTCAACACTGAATGTGTGGATGAATCTCTTATGTTTGCTAAACATTTGTATGGTAAACAACTTCTTCAGTAATAGTTGATGAAGTCCTGGCTTTCCAAATGTTTAACACCATTTTACAAAGCAAGGTCCAATTATTTAGCTATTGCAAGGAATGGGGATGTGAAACCTGTTTAAAGGGGAAATGAGATTCACCCTAGCTCATTCCACGTTGGTAATCATTACTAATGTTAACATTACGTAAAATCTCCTACCCGCAATAGGACTAGCACTAGCACTTAGAACTAGTGCTTAGATTTTAAACGCAAAGGGCCACAGGAATGGGTATTCATAAAATTGCATTGCTTTCTGACGCCGTGCGCCATTCTAGTTTTCTGAGGATGTAAGAGGAGAGCAGAAATTGTTGGTGTCGCCTAGGCTGGCAGAGGTACTAGGAATAGGCCTGATCCCTAGTCATAACCAACACTCGTTAATCATAGAAAGCCAGTAAAACAATTCAGGTTTGCAGCTGCTGATGTTTGCTGTACACGTTTGGTGAGCTAAGTCAGCAAGAAACAAAAGACTTGGGACAACCTAAAAAGGTTTTACAACCGCGATTCAGATCTCAGCTTGTCAAATTCAGTTTGATTTAGTCGCTAATAGATATTGCCAGCTAGCTACCAGACCTAACAATCAGAATAAATATAAATTTGACTGCCACTAAAACCACAGTGTAACCACAATATGGGTTTTCACAATTCTGATGCAAAAATGCATAGTCTTTTTGAAGTTCTCTAGATCAATGTGATCAAAAAACAAAATTCCTCATTGTCATGTTCGCCTTGATAAGAGGAATCCCTTGAAGCCGTTTTTTCAATGTAAAGTAATGTTATCAGCCAGTCAGCTCTTTCGACTTTGATCAGAGGATTTTGTGTTGCGTCCGCATTTCAAAAAAGCTGCCTTGGGACAGGGATGGGGCCAATTCAGGAAGCACCGCCCCACGCGAGCTGTAGTCTTTCAGAGACTAGAAAATATGGGTCACCACTTTTATTGAGCAATGATTCCGCCGGTAGGAACATCTCTGAACGATGTCCATTTGCTCTAAAAAAAAAACATGCAGTGCGATTGGTATAACACAGAGGCTTTGTGGATTTCCACAAAACTAGGCTACATTCATTCACAGGCCATCCACACCCCAAAAATGTACCAAAAGGCATTATCGGGTTTCGGCTCAAAGAAAGCTGTGCTGCACACTTTGTGAGCAATTGTTTGTGAAATAAATCTCACTGACCCAGAAATCCCTGAGACATGATCAAAACAAACCCAGGGGCCCCCGGGGTGAGTTTCCCCTTTAAGGTTAAGAATGTGCCAGGCACTGGATTTGTTCATAAATAAGATTGGGACAGAGTGAACCCATTAATGTGAGCGGAGTGTTCCTGGGTCTGTTTTAGCTCCGCAGTAAGCCGAGGAAAGGGGGGAAATTCTATGTGCTCTGTAGAGAGGACAGCCGTCTCTCTTCTTGTGTGGATGTGACACGGATGGTTGCCCCACCCTGCGTGAGGCACGATTACCCGCGGGGATGAATCTCATTGTAAAACATGAGATAAATATCTGGAAGCTGTCTGTTTGCGTTAACACTGCATTCGCTAACAGTGTTTGCCCTGCTTTCCTTTGCGTTTCCTTATAGGTTGGCCTGCCCCACATTGGAATTGACTGGCTGAAAAGCAGCTGTTTATTGCTGATCACAGCAAAGCGGAACAGAAATCAAGCATCTTATAAGATCAGGGAAGAGACTGCTTTAGACTAAAAACATTTCACCCATGCTAAGCAAACTGTTCAGTTTGGAAGTCCCCGTCTAAGCTGCATTCTTACAATGAGTCATCATTTCCAGGCAGAATCTGGTGGAAAACCATGTAGGGCTCAAACAACTAAAATTCATTCAGTAATCAAGACAGATCACACAACATATATGACTGTTAGAGATATAACTGAGCTGTTGTTTTGCTAGGTTTTCTGAACAGAGTTCAGCTAATGTGTTTGAAGGGGAATGACAGTGGGGCAAAGTGGGGAGGGGGCACGTGGGACAGGACAAAGTCTAGCTGATGGCCAAAAGCGTCCTCTTCCTCTTTGGCGCCCCTCTGATAAACTCCTACTTGCTCCGGGGCCATCATTCGGGGGGTGCCGTAGGGTAAGCTGATGTGTCTTTGAGGAGGCATAGCCGTTTGTTTGCGTGTGACATAAGGTAAGCTGATGTGTCTTTGAGGAGTCATAGCCGTTTGTTTGCGTGTGGCATAAGGTAAGCTGATGTGTCTT
>JAOYSI010038768.1:0-28764 GCA_025775065.1 Hiodon alosoides
ATATGTATGTATGTTGGTAGGTAGGTATGTCCACGTGTGTAGCTCTGCTTTTACGTTCACGTTCTGGGCCTATTTTATCATTGTGATTTATTCGCAATTAAAAATGACCAATTCTTAATTTCTTTTTTGTTTTATTTCACATTTTATTTGAAAATTTAACAACTTAATATTAAACCTAAGTATATTAAATCCTATTTACATTAAAATTAGACCGACTACAAACAGCACGTCATATTGTTATTATTATTATTGTTGTGATTATTTTTATATTTTTTATTAATAAACGTGAAATGAGGTTGTCGGCGTCTGAAAGTATTATTATTACAACAATATATGATTACGTCCTGAATTTACGTTTTGAACAAAACTATAGCCTATTATGTTATAAACTCGACTACAATGAATGATCACCCGTCAGTAGAAAACTTTGACTGTTAACTAAGAACGCTTCTCTTGTGTTAATTAGAATAAGTAAGTGATAATCCACGACGAGCCATGCGGTTACATAAAACACTACTGGAGGGGGCTATTTTTAGGCGTAGTTTTTAATCACAACAGATAAATAATAATAATAATAATTATTATTATTATTATCATTATTATTATTATTATACAAATACAGAAAACTCGAAGATTCCCTGTTCATGCACAAATAGATGCTATAATAATAATATACATTTCATTTAACAAATTTTGAGAGCTGTTCTCTAGAAAGCGCTCTTTTACCTTTTAAAAATCAATATTGATTTAAAAATCGACCACTAAAAATTCCATGTCCGTTCATAACGGTAAAGAATGATTTCCATCCACCTAAATTAGTGTAATTTAAAAATGAAATGTATTAATTATAATTAAATAATTATAAAAAATAAATTAATCTCGTTGAAGTCAAAAATTCTGAATAACTATGGCTGAGACCAAATCAAAGCTTTGGCAATCCGCTAATCGTATTTTACATAATTGTATTTAATCGTTTTCTTTTTATGAGTATAAGAAATAAAATGAAAATGCTACTAAATAGAATTTTATTGAATGCGATTATCAGGTTGTCAAAGTTCTTATTTGGTTCCAGTGTACATCCCTTCGAAAAAGAAAACGACCCTTTTTATTAGACTTCTTAGCTGTGAAACGACCCTACCAACAGCAGTTGGATTGGATCTGTGCATACATGACTACTATTTTCCACATTTTTTATTTAGGCAATCCATTTAAACAAATGTAATTTCGTGGAGTTACAGATTTTTTTAAGTAAGTGGTTCAAAGTCAATTGTTGAATATAGCTTATCTTGAGAGAGAATATTATTCTCAACGAGCGGGAGATAAAGGAGTGACGCAATAGCACATATTTTAAAAGCATATGGGCAAGGCCTCGTTTTAAATGTACAGAAAAAAAAATAATACCGATCCTTATATATCCTTATTATAATACCGTATCGATAATACCGAAAAACCAATAGGTTTTGTTTATGTCAACATACAATTTAAAAATCATGTTTATCTAAAGTAATTATTAAAATCCTGCATTTTGTAATAAAATACATACCTTCACTGCGAAGGTGAGATTGGCATTTCTCTCAGCTGTCTATTTAATCCTAAGGTTGAGTGGACACGTTCATTAAACATAGTAATATATAGGCTATTTAATAATATAATTCTACCTTTTGCCATTTAGTGGCTTGTAAACAGCAGCCATCGACCGTAAAACGGACGTTTTAATTGCTGGGGTCTGCGGTTTCTACACTTACGTAATAACTAAATGTACAGGCGTACAAAAAGTTTTGTTTTTTTTTTACAGAAAAATTGAAATATTAATGATTGTATAATACTGGTAGAACGTGGTTCATACTGGTTGTAATTTATACATATAGTATCAACCAGCCAATGTGTTCTAACGAATAATCATTATCATTATTATTATCATCAACAACAAGAACCCCCCTAATTATAATAATATGGAACTCTATTCATAGCAGTTAATACACGTCAGTGGAGTCAGTAATGTTCCCGAAAATTCCAGGATTTCAAAATTAGAATCATCCTAGCGAGTGCAAAATAATCGAGAAAATTAGCTAATAGTTACAGCTTGAACAGCTGATTCCTCATTTATTACCTGACGATTGACAGTTGTCAGATCACGTGGTAAATACCCCATACAGTAAATCAGTCGTTTGAAAATCGAGCTTACTAGCTAATGGTTACAGCATGAACAGCTGATTCCTCGTTTAATTACCTGACGATTGACCGCGAGAATGTCACGTGGGTAATAACAGAACACAGTCAATTATTCGTTTGTAATTGATCCAAAAATTGCATAACTCTGTATCCGATTTCTTTGAGTGTGAGTCAGACATTGAATAACTCTTTAGCATTGCTAGACATTCATCAATGTTTTTATTTCACACCAGACAGTACTACACCAGCCAGTATACAAACATACAGCTCACATCGTTGTCAATGTCAAATGTAACGAAATTATTGAATGTTGTTACATTAACATGATTTTACAGCATCAAACAATAATAGCAGCAGCAACAATATCATTTTCAATCATGAAGGTAAAAATTATGAAGGTAAAAAAAAGGTTTTGTAAAGTAACTGCGGGCGTTTTTATTCATTTTAACTTGGTCAATAACAACAAAAATAGGGAGTAGTCTATCGTTCAGCCTCATTATTCCCCGTACCGAAACACATTCACTAAAAATCTAAAACAGTAGGCTATAATAGCCAGGATACGATTTCGGCGGGAGGGGCTAGGAGTAAAAAAAAACCTCCATGAAGAAAAGGTTTTCACCATCGCGAAGTCTATATCACACCCACACACATATTTAGATCTCGATATTTCCAATATAACAATATAAAAGCAATAAATATAAAAACATAAGGAGATCTATCTGATAACACTGGAGTGGTTTACCAGCTTTGTGGGACTTTATGTAGGCCTATTAATAATAATAATAATAATAATAATAATAATAATAATAATAATAGTAGTAGTAGTAGTAGTAGTAGTATAAACAGAGAACGCCACTGCCTGAGATGAGTGTAAATGTCACATTCACCATTGCCCGATGTAAACCCTCCCACATGCCAAAAAGAAAAAAAAAGAAAAATTGCACCACACACCCCCAACTAGCAAGTTCAGATTCAAAGCAGGGATGTACTCTGTCTTTAGAATCTAAAACTATATAACTGTGTGGAGTAACCATTAGAAACAAAACGCCTGAACTCTATCTCTGTTTGATATATAAGATAACAGCAAATCAAAGCCACTAGTTTTTAACCCCTACCTAAAGCCTCAACACGTATAAATCTGTATATAACCATTTCCGCTGAGGTTAAGCTATAGCCTGGAACGACAAAGAGACCCAGACCATCTAATATTTTGTTCGAAATTCAAGGAAATGGATTTTAAAGAAGGAGCAACTATAGAGCTGTCA
Organism: Hiodon alosoides; assembly: GCA_025775065.1. Taxonomy (NCBI): domain Eukaryota; kingdom Metazoa; phylum Chordata; class Actinopteri; order Hiodontiformes; family Hiodontidae; genus Hiodon; species Hiodon alosoides. Next base: position 3,438 of record JAOYSI010038768.1, read on the forward strand.
AATTTCCTGCTTTTGACATGAGCATTTATGTGTTTGACCTCTGCTGAAATAGTTTGCCTGGTTGAAGGTGACAGCATTTTTGGTCCTCAGGCATCAAAGAAACTGGGCCAAAGACTTTAATGAGGCATTTCACAAGAATAAGTCTGACAAGCAGATTGACGCCCAGGGAAAAATGGAAATAAGGACACAGATTGTAATTTAGATATAAAAATGATCGGTCAGTAATACAATGAGAGTCCGGTGTACAGTGTACAATATGCTGTTTTTTTTTTTTTTTCACACCCAGCTTCATCTTGTTTCACAAAGGTTTTTGGGCCTGCCAAATATACAATGTATATGCACTGCTCTTAATAAGCACCTCAAATAAACCTAGTTAGTCACGGACTGGAATTAAACGGGGCTAACAGTCTGCTAAACGGTATGTCCAAAGAATTACATCACTGCTCACTGAAGCCATTGCAGCAGCCTCAGATATTCTCAGACTTCTTAAAGGTTTAATCTGCTATTAATGAGTATTGGAACTTTTACATCCTTTTCTGAAGAACATTCTTGTGAAAAGAAACCATTTTAAAATGTTATATTAAAAATTCCTTCCTACAGAACATAATTCACTTTGACAAAGGATTTCTTGAATTTGTGCAATATTATGATTAGGTGAAAAAATGTTACATTGACAAAATACTGGAAAATATCCATTCTTTAAATTGAAACTGAACTCATGACAAGTCTCTACTGACATTCCTAAGGGTTAGGAATGGAAAATAAAATTGATCACATATGACAGTGGGTGACCAAAGCGTAGGCTGGGTCTTCAGTAGCCCTGTCATATCAGTATGGAAACTGTAAGAATCACACATATCAGACTTACATTTTATATTATTTTTCTTATGATAAATATGGTGAAAACAGTGACAATGAATTGGAAAACTGCCAGACAAAATCAGGGTAAAAAAGGCCTGATAAAATATAACCTTTTAAAGGATCAAGTGAATAAATTACATTTTTCAAAATAACAGGTTAGCTGTGACATGATGTTGTTTTGGAAATCATATTTAGAAGAAATGACCAATTTCCAACAGCATGTACATTTTTTTGACTGATCGCTCATCCAAAGTTGACGACGGTTAAAGCTGCGTGGTTCATCTATAAAAGCCTCCACAGTGAAAAGGTTTGTGGGAAATCAACACTAGATATTTGACTCCCTTTATGTTGGCAAGACCACACAGAGAAACTTGGCATAGCATCAGAAGCTAGGAAATTGTCTGTGGAATCAACCGTTTAAATCTGGTAATTGGTTAGTATGTAATAGGTACTGACCAGTTAATTTGGATTTGGGAAAATTTATTTAATATTGTAATTATGAAGGGATTCATGGAGATCAATCATGAGCCCATAGTAAAACCGTCAAAAAGTAACAGAATTTGATGTTTTGACTGTAAAATCAATGGAATAACCGAAAATATTTTAAATCTAGCTCAAGAAAATAATTTCAATTTGGAAATTGAGAGATTTGAGAGATTTTTATTTTATTTTTATCAATCACGACAGCTTTCCCTGAAATAGGACGTTGTGAGACCTTATGAAAGAGAACGCGTTATGAAAAAGAAAAACTGTTATTTTTTATAACGCGAAAATTCCGCACATCTGAAGTCATTAGTAGGCAAAAAACGTTGGGTAGATAATTAAAAGTAATCTGCTGGATCGGTTAGACTGATAAATTATATATAGTGAGCGTCTTCGATTGCTCCATCGTTAGAGACGCTAGACACAGAAATTCATCTGAACACTAAATACCGGTATAGGTCTGTTATATTTATCTCCATTTGCTAGTCCCTTATTTGGAAGATAGCAAAATAAACACACCAGGACCCTTTGCTCGAGAGTCCCTAAACGTCTTTAATTCCCCGGAGTCATATACATTCTTTTTTTACGAACAAGTGATGAATCTACGTTGTCATTCGTCTAACATCAAAGCCCAGTGTGCTTTAGCCTATTAAAGCAAAAAGCACGCCTGGTTAGAAAGTAACAGAAGTACCTAAAGCCGTGGCAGGTCTGGATAGACAAGAGCAAAGGCAATGTCTTGTCTTCTCCTCTACGTGGCTTTAAGTCTAGGGTTTGATTAAGTAACAGCCTATAGATTGTCCCCTCTTTTCTTCCTTTAGCGTTACGAAGACCAAAAGGAATAATTAATAGGCAAGGGAAAGTAGTCTTTCGTACTGACTGAAAAGCTAATGTGTGCTATTTGTTTATTAATTTAACCGCAACGAGGCTTGTTTTACAATTTAACGAATTATAATATAATTGAGATTTATATTGGCTTTATCACATTTTAACAATAATTCAAACTAACTAATAAATATAGATACCATATTCCACAGCACAGTATATATTTGTAATAAAGTATACAGAACAATTATGAACTATTAATAGTTCGTTAAAAACTAGCAAAATCACATGTATTTATTTTTTATAAAGAAAAAACCCCCGTTATTTTCAATACAACCTTAAAAAAAAAAAAAAAAAAAAAAGGCCACAGAAGGAAATGACATCATATGAATGCAGGAAGTGAAACAACGCGGAAGAAGTTCACGATGGTGTTGTCAAAGTTGGCTGTTTATATTGGGTTGTGATGGAATGAATCAATGAGGAATTGAAGGGACTGCTCGATATTGCGTTTGCCAAGTAAGAGATATTCAAACTGCAATTATACCCTAATGAATAGCACCAATGTTCGTCTTACAGATTTTTCACAATAATATTTTTTCCCCGACTCGATTTATGGCTAATCCGGTAGCAAGGCATCCTGCAGGTGTTTATACTATGAACAAAACATTTAGTAAACTTAGGACATACCAGGTAGATTCTGTACCCCATATTGTACATTCTAAGTTAACATTAGACGTTCGCTTGAAATAATTAAATCAGTTGTCAGGTTCAGATTTTGCGTTTAGCTTACTAGAAATTATTCCCCTCTTTAAAACCAAAGTTAACACTTAACTAGGTCCCTGTATATCGAAAACTCAAAAGTATCTGCATTTATATATATATATATAGTGTGTGTGTTAGTTACGTTAGTTAACTTTCAGCTTTAGCTATCAAGTTAATTGACTAGTTAGAATGTCGCATATTTTGAGTATGAAGTTCACATAACTTATGTGTAGTCACGTGTGCATTCTGAAACCAATGCGATTCCTGTATAAAATGTTTTCTAAATCTGAAATCCTGCGCGTGTCCATACGTTAGAAATGTCACAACCTCTCCGCGTGACTGAGTTATCTAACGCTGGTCTTAATTATAGCTAACCTGATGATATAGCTGTTTAACTACGTTATGTTCAATTTATCCAATTTCGCATCTCTCAGCACAGCAAATAATGCCGAATACTTTCTCTTATACGCTATATATACCCGGTCTCACCAACCTCTCTGGGGGTTAATTCAGTCGTCGTTATTAGTTAGTTGGTAACGCACGACTTGCAAATCTTAATGTTAAAATTCACACACCACCTGGATATCCTGGATAAAAATTCTGGTTAAGTACCTGTCTAACCACTACACCAAACACCTGCCGCATACAGTGATAATATTGACATCAGGGAAGACTCGTAGTACTATGAAGATTGGTTTCTGGCAGGGCTTTCTCACACACAGGTCTGAAATAAGTAACGCCCAGTTACTGCAAGTACACGTATATACCAGTCATATATGTTTTGATATCTGGTGAAATTTTCTGGAGAAGGTGAATGTGCGTGTTCATTTTCTTACTAGCACTGTTCTGCCATGTTGGAATCCTACGTCACTCCTCTTCTGATGAGCTATGTGAACCGCTACATCAAGAATCTGAAGCCTTCTGACCTGCAGCTGTCTCTGTGGGGGGGCGATGTGGTCCTTAGCAAACTGGAGCTGAAGCTTGACGTTCTGGAACAGGTATGCCACGACCAGACTCTCGCTTTTTGCTTAAGACGAACTTTACATGTACTTCTGTTGTTAATGTTGATGCAAGCTCGTTGTTAAGGGAATATCTGTTTAGAAATGACATGTAGGTTTTTCAGTGGCCCTATAGGCAAACGTACTGCTCAGCTCATGTGTACCATAGGAGCAAAACACTGTTGTACCATAAGTTCCAGAAATATGTTTCCTGTTAAATGTCCGATGAAGCCCTTACAAGGTTTTATCAGAGGCATGTCTGAGAAATATATTGCCGTTTTATTGCCCAGTAAGAGTCTGTAGATTTGTTCATTTGGGTGTCTACACATCACTGCAATTTTGGTAACATTTGCCCAGGTATGTGTAAAATCTGGCATTGAATGGGCTGTCATGGTTTGAGAGTGAGTTGCCGTTTTCCCAAAGTGGTGCCTGAGTCTTCCTAAATGACAGACCCAAATTATTCCTTACAAAAGAACATGATGAATATTATTATTAAAAGCAGCTTTTACCCGTTGGACGTTGGGAGTATATTACATTCTGTAAGTGTAATACTATCCTAAACTCTTGGCAGATATTTTCCCTTTTTTGTAGTTTCTTTATTGCGTTGAATTTGGATATATATTATGTAATCTGTATAGTAATAATTGTTAATGGTCATTTAAGTGAAACGGTGTGGGTTCTAAAGCAGACATGTTGTAAATCCATGACAGCTCGTCATTCAAAATATGTTTAATTATTTGACTTTGGATTGGCAAAGAGAAAAATAGCTAAACTATGTATGAATTACATTTCTGTCATGTAGTGTAGTTTGAGTGTTTGAGTGTTGTTATTTACATTTAACATTTGCTTAATTTTTTTTATTTATTTCATAAAAATATATAAATTTGACCTTCAAGATGGCTGCATTTTGGTTCTTTTATTCTTTAAGAATTGAGAATGGATTGCCGTTTTTCTTTTATGCCAAGTTTCTGGTTCTCTGGGGAATGAGGTTTGTTTGAGACGTTTTTTAGACTTCACGAAGTTGCATTACGTTACGAAACGATTGTCTTCCTCTTCCTTACCTTAATGTCATGCCCGTAGGAGCTGAAGTTGCCTTTCACTTTCCTGAGTGGTCACATCCATGAGCTGCGAATTCACGTGCCATGGACCAAGCTGGGTTCAGAGCCAGTGGTCATTACCATCAACACCATGGAGTGCATCTTGAAACTGAAGGATGGAGCTCAGGTAAGTGCTTGGGCATGCAGGGCTCATCAGATCGTTGCCAGTGGACGCTGTTCCAGCTTCTCCGGCCCCTCTTTATTCATATCTCTTAGGGGATTCCATGCCCTGCCCATTTTGACCATATTTTCATCTTACGCTGGCGCGTTTTACCTGAGAGAGCTTATGACTTGTTAGTTGGTTAAGCTTAGTATGTCCTTTGATCTTCCCAATTACTGTTTAATTAGCTTTATTATCCCTTGATGAGTTTGGGTATTAATCCTCTGGGGCGAAAAAAATCTGAGCGTGAAAGTAAATAAATCACTGCCTTTTTGTTAGAGAATGATGTCATGCCTTTGTATAGTGCCTAGTATTTTGATCTGCATTTTCAAAAGCTAGAAAAGGGGGGTTTGGGGGGGTGGGGGACAGACGCTGGCGTTGGCTTTAAAGGAGGTCTCCGATGAGGAGCATATTTGGGAACCAAGGGATGAAAGCGTGTCGTCATTCACGCTACCAGAATTAAACATTTGCAAATGCTCTTTTAATTCCTCTAAAATTGGGCTTACTTTATGTGAAGCCAAAATCGGCGATTAATTAGCAATTTTTTGGCGTATACATGTTAAATGAGCACGACGAGTTAAACGCTGATTCCAGTAATCAAATTCTTATGTTCCCTGACCAAAAGGATATGGACCGGACCCATAGTGTTCTCTTTCCATTAGAAAAAATTTGTACTTTACTGTAAAAGCCATTTTACCATATATTTACCATAAATTAAACTTATATTCTCTGCAAAAATGTCCTCTTATTTAATGAATTAAGGCCTGGATGTATACTTGGTTGGTTATGTCTCTAGCAGCCAAGCAAAAACGATTCCTGGGTATTATTTCTTCATGCATGGTCTTTGAAGACTGAAGAGAATTTAAAGGTATAGTGTAGTATATTTTTCCCCTAACGACAACTTCTTGTCTTCAATGGCCATCAGAAGTATTAATTTATACTGCTTTAACTGGCGGTGCTTTTAATGCATTTCTCGTTATTATGAGTCAGTCGTGATTATTAGAGAACATCTCATTATGATTTACAAAAATCCAGTTCTTATATTTCACTAGTGGAAATGGGCTTCTATAGACAAAGGAATTGGTAGAAAGAGAGGGAATTAAATGCAAAGCTTGTGGTTTTGTATCTGAACAAAGTTTAAATAAAGCGGTTTCAACATAGGAATTAAATATAAGTTATGGGCCAGTACAGAAAGGAAATTAACTTTAAATTGTAAATTTGGATTATTTGCATCCTCCTGGTGTTACAATGGATTTGTGTTAAAATGGCAGTGTTGTTTTGGCCAATTTTCCAGTGAAAGTTAATGCTACTTTCGTGGTCAGTGTATAAAACCCTTTTTGTGTTTCGTGGTCTACAAATAGTTGTTTTTTTTTTTTGCCTTTTTACACAGTTATACTAACCAAGTAGATGTTCCTTTTGATGTGTATGTGTTATATTTAAGGTTCAGTGTCTGGTATTTGCAGCATTGTTTTATGTTGCTTTAAATTGTCATAGCCACAACAAATAGAGGAACCTATAACCTGTACACAGACTGGAGTTCTGGCATTGATGCATTCATGAACATCTATGGTGTCCTGTTCAGTAGTAGATTGAGAGCACCTCGTCTGAAACTGTCCAGATGATTTAAGATTTTGATTATTTAGTTTTATTTAGTTAGGGTGCTTCGCGCACAACTAAACCGCAAGCTTTAGTGCTTGTTCTATCAGCAGGATTCAGTAGTCCTTTCTGAGTTGTTGCAGAGGGATTGAGATGTAGTTTTCTTTTTTGGAAACTTTACCACTGACTGAAATGAGTCCACCACTAGGCCATCATGAGAGGGGCTTTGGATTCTGTGAATGAGTTATTTTATTTTCAACATATTCAGAAGTTTAGTTTTTTAAATTGTATATTTGTTTAAATGATATGGGATGACATTTTGAAGAGAAAAAAAAAAGAATCATCAATCATACTATTTAAACTTGCTTGATGGCATTGTTTGGAATACAGTGTGCTTGCATGACCTATCCTAATTAAATTGTGGGAATTCATCCCAATTGTTTAAGAGAAAGTACATTCTAATGGATTAGCCAATCCACTTGGGAGGTAGAAGGGATGGCCTTTTAAGTTTTAGGAATGCATAATAAAGTGACCAGCACTTATTTGTATGTTTAGCTTGTTGCGTGTGCTACTTGTGCTTGTTTATCAAACATCAAACTTGCAATATCTCACTAGTTTAGTTAGCGTAGCCATTAACAATGGTCGGCAATGTTGAGGTTAAAGGATGTGTACACTGCAGGTTGTTAGGTCTGCTCCACCTCTCTGTGTTGAATGGAACGGTCTCCCACTCAAACAGGGGAGAATTAAAGCACTTACCCCAGTGGCACACTTGACATGGGCAAGGGTGTTTGTCCACGGCGTCAATCTGCGAACCAGCTCCCAGACATCCGCGGCTCCGTCCCAAACAGAAATCTGAAAACGATTACATCAGAGAAATATTTATATTATTTTATTTGGGTTTGATTTAAATATTTTTATAATGGGAAATGAAGTATGAAAGACATTTTTTGGAGATTTATTTTTACTGAAGAGTCTGGTCCTACCTATGCCACCCATGCAGTTTGCCAAATGGATAGTTGAGCTGAGTGCAGCCTTGTATGGTAGGGTACAAGGTTTCAAGGCCAGATGTCCCATAAGAAACACATTTCAAAAGAAGTCAATTACAGCTAATTATACAAACTGCAGTGTTAGATTTGTAACACATGAGCTTGAGTGGCCCAGAACTAATGGTAAATATCATACTATGCAGATGGCTACTGCTGGAGCGATCACATTTCTCTCCTTATGGAAATTCAAACTTTTTTTTTTTTGCTGCTTGCTGTACAATTCGAGGTCAGAAGGCACCAATGTAAGGCGCTCTCATGTAGTCTCAAAACAAGTATTTGTTACAGATGTTTTTTTTAAGGGGTTCTTGGTCAAGAAAGGATTTTGGAAAATTGCAAATGACATTTGGACAAATTATTCGATGGCATGCGCACCCCGAGAGACACAATTTGGATGGCGGCCAGCCCTGCAGTACGAGTTCTAGGAAGGGGGAATTTAAATGAGTCGCTCCACTGCCTCGCTATCTGTGGGGAAGGCAGTGAGAATCTGCGAGCCCCGTTACAGCAGTTGTAATGTTTGATTAGCCAAAACAATTTGTCATAGTTGGTATTTATGGCTTCTAAAAAGCATTCATATTCATATATATTTATATACTTTATAACTTGCCACCCTCACCTAAAACATATTGGCTAAATTGTGGCAATCATTCTATGAAGTCAGCTCTTTTAAAACTAAAATATTTGAAGTGGTATATAGAATGTATATATTCACTGTATAAAAATAGAATATACCCCAAAAGTGTATACCAGATAAATAGTGGTATTACAATTAAAGTGTGTTTTCTGATGGATTGAAAATACACAACCTGCAGTACAGTCTTTTTTTTTTTTTGTTGAACGTTTTTGAAAAACTTTTATTTAAAAAAAATAATTTAAATATATGAAATTACAAAAAAAAGTTTTGAGCTAAGTTGGCCTAGAGCAAACGTGCAGTGACAGTGCTTCTAAGACTAAGACCTATCAGAGGGAATTTCCATTAATAGAGTTTGTTTTCAAAGTTCTGATAAAAGGCTGGAAACAAGCCGGAGAACCTCCAAGCGCCCTTTTAAAGTTGGGCACTTGATCTGTTTCGGGCCGTTTATGTTTGCCTCCTCAGAGTATGAGAGATTTACGGTGTTGTGATTTGTTAGGTGCCTAGCGCTCACCTTTCACTCTAAATAGGGGGCCCCTGTAACGGATAGCCTTTTCTTTTTTATCCTGGAAGTGTTCCTAAAGACCATAATCCGAAAATAACTTATTTTGAGGCTTTGCCTCATAGAGAAGTTGGTAAGTAGTGCCTAATGCGCTTACAGCCCTGGCAGCGTGTTCCTACCGCAGTCTTTCCTCATCAGCCACGCATTTTGCAGGAGACGGTAAAGATTTACTGTTGATTGGTCCGTGCCTTTTGTATTAAAAAAAAGGTTCAGTTTGCAACACTCGGAGGTGAAGAAGGTGGGAGGTTTCCTCAGAGTCAAGGGCAGTGCCTTTTTTCATTCATTCATTCATTCAGGGTATATTGCTTTTTACACCTTCTCATTTATTGTGCGAGTCAAGTCGGTGAGCAAGGGTAGGGGCGGGACAATTTATGATAATCAGATGCCTGTGAGAACTGTAATGAATTAAGGAGGACGTTTAAAATAAAAAATAAAATTTGCAGACTGTTCTCCCTGTGTCTGTGGTGCTCCCAGAATGACATGGCCGTTTTACCGTCTGACATTTTTGTAGGGTGTTAGAAGTGGTTAAGAGTAATGTATGGAGGGAGGGACTGCTATGTGCTGTGGTACAACACACTGGCAGTTAGTTTAAAGTGCCACCACTTGGGCTCCATAAAACTTCAAAAACGTTCCTGGCCCACAACAGTGTACCGTCGTCTGACTTTTAGCCTAACACTTTCTAGAGTTTAATTGTTTAAAAAAAAAAGAGGTTTGAGGGAAGAAACCCTCATGTCGTCTGTTTTCGAAACTTGTGGTTTCTGTAAAACTGCTCTTCTAAATTTAGGTGAAACACTACCAGGACACCGAGTCTGCTTAAGGAGTTAAACCGCTAATGCCAACGTCAGATGACAGGATTTGGGATATTTTAAACATTTTGTAAAAATGCGGCAGATGTTGAAGAATAGGTGGGCGTTCAAAGGAGTAAAGGAAGGAGGCCGGATCACCGCTTGGGGAAAAACGGTGTCCAAACGCGGTCCTTTTTTAACGAGGCAGAGATAGAGATTACTCAGCGGAGGTGCACTGGTTTTTGGCAGCCTGCGCGTTGCGATCCGCAGTCTCAGTGCAGCCTGCGGATTTTCTCCTGATGTGTTGCATCTGACTGATGCGTTGCCACAAGACGCTTGGGGTGGGGGGGGGTGCCATGAAGACTTGTGGCTTTGGCTTCCATTCAGGAGCCCAGGCTTTTATAGATTCCTCCAGTCTATTTTTAGTGCCCTTACAATCTCACGGCTTATAAATAAAAGATTTTCCTGGTAAATTAGAATGCCCTTTGGATTGTTTTTAGTTGAAGGCCTTGCCATTATCCCACCATTATTCTGGTCCTAGGTTAGCTTTCTGAAAAGGTTAAATTCATGATAATCATGCTAATTTATTTAGCTCTGTTATTTATTTGTTTTATCATCTTTGTAATTTTTTAAATATAATTTAAAAAACAGCTTTATTTTGTTTAGCACTACTTTGCTTTTGTTAGCGTTGTTGTTTCTATTACAAAAAACAACAGAAACCCAACAGTGCTTTTGTAAAATATTACCCCATATGCTCAGCTGTATTTTTTTATGCGGTCCGTTCCATTCTGAAGAGTTACAATAGCCTTTTCCCATGTAGTATTTTATCCCTAAACCCTTTGATCTTATGCTTAGTGGCTATATTTACTGCTCCATATGTCTTCATCTTAATTTACAGTGTGCACTGTGCATTTTAATGATCGTATCCTCCTTTTCTCAACCAATTAACAGTTAGCTTTGCTCTCTGTTCATCCAGTAGCTCCAGCACCACTTCTAGTTAGCCAAATAAACAGGAGAAAAAGCTCTGGAGCTTGCTCTTCGCAATGAGATGATTAAAAAAAAAAACGAATGAAAAGAACGGAACGAGTAAAAGAAAACAGCCCTTGGAAGTTTGCAATCAGATAGGGACAAACTGGATAATCTCCATCCCATGCCGTCCGGAAATCTTCCCTTTGATTCTTCAGCTTGCGGAGAGCAAATGGCTTACAGAGATTCCTCCATGAATCCGCCTGATCAGCTCAGCACGGTTTCCTTATGTGTGCGTTCAGTGGAGGGAGGACATGGTGCTTTAGTATTGCTTCAGATACTCGCAGGATACAACCTGTTTGCTATTTTATTCTAATCCCATAAAGACTGCTTTGTGTGCCTTTTTCATGTTGTAAAAGACATTTAAACATAGTTAGTCTGGAATAGAATTGAAAAGAGCTTATTGAAAGGCTGTGCTTCTAGGTTTATTTTAAGCACGTTGTCTGAGCATTTGATAATTTGAAAATGTGTCTCCTTACAAGTCTTACTTAATAGAAATCAGTAGTTGACCCCCACCACCTCAGCTCTGAGATATTTGGAGCTGAAATGTAAGAAGTTATTATCGAAGTTATTATTTTCATTGTGTACGGTGCACCTTATAGCATGAAATAACCATGAAGGATGAGGTGGGGACGAGGCCGTTTCCCCGTATCTTTTGGCGGCAGTGGTGAGCGTATAAGCCCCAGATGTTTGGTGTTTAAGTTGTGGCGGGCCCTCGGGTAAGCGCGTCTGAAACCCCACTGCAAGTGTTTGTTTCGTCCTCTTCCATCCTGCGCTGCATTCTGGGAGTCTTTACCGACTTTCATACACACACGTTGCAAAAACAGGGGCTTGTATATTTTCACAGTCCTTTCGTGAGAGTGAAAAGGTATGACCACAAAGGGCTCTCTCATCGAAGAGGCAGTCGGCCTTTTGCATTTCCCTTTGTTTGCAGTGCATCGAGGGGTTTCGACCATTTTTTGGGATTGCTGTCCTTTTACGTTTTAAATGGGAGGCTTTAGATTTACTGTTACATAGTACATACATACATGTTAATGGGGTTGATCATGTATGTTATGTTTTACCGTTTGACCATGTTGCTGTTTCAGGATCTAGACTAGCAGTGCGAGTATATGTTTATTTCTGTAAAACAGAAGAGGTCTACATCTGTAACCTTTTTCGGTGTTAAAACTTTGGAAATAATTAGCTAACCTTCTGTGCCTGTTCTTGTTTTTTTTCCTCCTTCTTCATAACCCTACAATAATCAATAAACCTCTCCACCGCTCTTTTGGTTTGATCCACTTAAAATAAGGGCAGTATTTGAACCTCACTCATGCTGAGCGTTCCTTGTTTGGGACCTGGCCTTTATCAGGTCTTACTGTGGTCACACCTGGTGGAGAATGTGGGCATGAGCTCAGAGCCAGCCTCTCTCTCTCAAATACATCATCATGCCTACTGCAGTTATTTGTTTGTGATGTTAATAAAGCCCTACAATCAATTTCAAAGTGTCAAATATGTATTTTGAGTGAAGATTAATTTATTACACACTAAAAAGAATCGAGAACATGTACACGTAACTGCAATACTTTTTGAACCCTTTTGAACTATACCCCCTTTATAGCGCAGGTAGCCTTGACTAAAAACAGCAGTACGGTAATATAGAATTTTTTTTAATTTTCAACACACAAGAGATGTATATCTAAAACACTGTGTCTTACGAAACGCACTGTTTAGAAAGAAAACGGCATAAACAGTTCTATTTTTATTATTTTTTTCACCGTGTAACTCACATTAAGCACAGCTGTCGGCAACATAAAATGACAACTGTAGCCTATAAATCAATCTCTTTATGTTCCATAAATGATCCCCTTCTGTTAGATGTCAGTTCATATTGCTATTTTAATAATAGCCACCTATGTGTTTATTTCCCTTAGCGTCCACTGTTAAAAGTAAAGTGTGTAGAGCGCATTTCTACAATTAAACAGCCACAGAAATTAGAATGCTGGTTGCTTAAAAATGTAAAATAAAATGTAAAATAAAATAATGTATAAGCAGTTTCTTACGACTCGTATAGAACTGTCCGCTACCCTGATTTGGGTTGGGATCCAAGGGTTGGGATCCAAGGGTTGAGAAACGCTAGAGAGAAGCCCTACCGATTTCCACCCACCCCAGCCTTCGACGGTGTTTTGCTAATTGTGTGCCACCGCTGTGCTCTCCCGGTAACAATTGGCTAAGAACTGGAGGTTGATTCTATCTGGCGAACTCCAGCTGATGGGGCTCAGTCTGCAATCGGAAGAGCGTCTTTACCAGATTGAACCGCTCGGGAAGGCCTGCTTCCGTCACCAACACAAGCAAATTGGCAGGTTGACTCAGTCTCCTATGGCCTTCTGGGGGTTGAGGTGTGGTAATTTTCACTAAAAATTGTTTAGATCAGTGGGTAATATTGATAATCTTCTAGATTCTCGACAACCTTAAATTAAATGCTTGGTTTTTTGAAGGAATGCAGCTGTGTTTGTACCATCCTCGGTTTCTCTGAGTCAGTAGGACAAATGTATTTTTTGAGGTCAGTTCTTGGTAATAGCTAATGGGAATTTCGGTAATTCCACACTTAAGATGGTTCACCATCACAAGAAGGCTGTATAAAAGATTTAACCCCAGACTTCCTGCCGGCACTGAGTCAGGCGGTGATCAATACATACCGAAAAGGGGGCTCACACTCCAAGCTTAATCCCTCGTAAGCAGCGCGTCTGAATAGGAGGATGCTGCTCTGTTTTTTTCACCTCCCTGGTAGCTGCTGTTGGTTCTCCTGTCGCAATCTTGCTGTACTCGTAATAATGGTTGAGATGCGAGGTGGGGGGAGTGCAAACGGACTATCGTTTGATAGACCCCTCAAACCGTTCAGTTTTGGCCTTATGGATTGGACTATTTTTGTTGTGGATGAAACTCTGCATTGTGGGATTCAGTCTCCCTTGGTCAGAAGCACAATGGGTCTTGCCTGCTGCTGGAATGGCCAGAACCTACCCTCACGGTCAGGCCGTCCGGCATTCTGGGTGTAATGGCATTCTGAGTGTCTGGCGATAACGCACATGTTAAATTGTCAAAGTACCTTGTCAGAACACTCCTCAGCACTGTACTGCAATCCAGAACGTCTTTTCCACCACTGGACTTGTGAATGGATGTTTCTCCAAGTGTATGTTGCGCTGTATGTTTCTTTTTAAGGACATGTCTCTAGTGGCTTGTGAGGAGCCTGGGTGGCTTTTGTCAGTGAGGTGCCTGTCAGGGAGACTGCACCAATAGACACTCGGCACAAGTGTCCTTGTCTAGCCAGTGCTAGCTCTCATTGTTGGACCTGGGATTCAGCCTACGTTTATATTCGTAGAGAACTCAGATAAAACAGATTTGCATACTTGGCAAGATGGTAATAAATAGTACGTACGTTGGGTTGTATACAAGTCAGTGTATGTATACGTGACTTGAGAACGCAGATATTGTGTCTTTTTTTCAGTCATTGCCGATATAAGGAAATAATTGCTTCTTACTTCAATAATGCATAATAATAGCTACAACACTAACTTAATAAGAACAGAAATTTTCACTCATTAAATACAGCTCTGTTGAACCTGCTTATTTGAATTTCTGGTCTCTTTTATTTTTGTTAAAAAAAGGCACTTCCCTCTGTTCAGTGGAGAAGGGTGTATATTCTGTTATCTAAGCTAAACACTGTTGTGTGATATGTGGGTAAGAAAGGAAGAATGTAGTTTGAGTAATTGCTCGACATGTCACTCTTCACGCTGGGGAAAAGGGGATTTCGAAGGCATATGGTTAGCCGAAAAGATAATAAACATTGTATGCCTTTAGAAGGGTATCACCCACTTGAGATATACCACATTGCTTCTTAAAATGACCAACATGATAAGAATTTACATGTGTTATAATTATGTTGTAATTACCTAAATCTTTTGCAAAACTTTTAGACAGTTATAACTTCCAGCTGACGTGCGAACAAGCTTCATCGCCGCCTCAGAGTTGAAAGAGATGTAAGTGGAGGATATTGGCTTTTGCCGTTGACAAGGCCATGTATAAAATATTTATTTTATGTGATTCGTCTAGGAATAATTAAGGTCATTGTTTTTATTTGTTTTGGATGTATTTTGTATGCAATTAAAGGCAATGTCTATTTATATTATTGTGACTGAGAGTGTCATTTAAACTCGAGGAGCGCAAGTTTCCTGACGACCTTTTTTTCCCTGAAACGGATGTTCCTGTGACGTGGCTTTAGGGAAATCCCTCTCGTACCAGTGGCATTCCTCACCCTCTCCCTCAGGCTCACCTGGCCAGACACGTGGTGGGACAGGAATTGGGAGTGCCAAGGTTTGCAAGGGAGGAGGAACCTCCCCAAGAGATTTTAGGTGGGGGCTGTTTTTCCTTCCGACCTCTCCACCGACTCGGCCCAGGTGCCGCTCTCTGATGGTTTTAATCTCAGGCTTTGAGATATATGTGATTTCGGAGCAAGCAACAAAAACCCTCTGTCTGGTGCAGCTGCACCTCACATGTGCAGTTAAGTCATCAAACTGGTCCAACCACAGCTGCTGTTTTTAAAAGTTGTTTCTCACCCTGCTTAAACGAGAGATGCCTCGTGTTGTAAACCTAATGTAACATCAAGACAAATGAAGGGGTGCTTTCATTTGTGATGCTACTCAGTCACAGAAAATGTTTCCTCTGTTTCCTCTTGTACCATACATTGTTTTAAATTAAAAAAAATTCACATTCAGTTGTTATACTATATACAACCAACATATGCCTCCAATGTTTTCATTAAGATATTTTTAACGACGCATTAGGAATGTAAAGTGCTTGCCACCTTATGCAAAAAAATGTGTAATGCCTTCTCTGTTAAACGACCAAGCCGCTTCACTTCTCAGTCTTTGCTCAGGAATGTTTAACGTCTGATTATTAGAAATGAATAATCAGAGAGTCTATAAGGAATTGTAGTTTTGGCTGTGAGATTAAGCCCGTGATACTGGGGAAAGGGGGGGTTGCACAGAGCTTCTGGTGTACACATTGCAATCATTAGCTTGCTCTGGGTGATTTGTGCCAGCGTAGCCTGGATGCCTCACATGCGCAGCCCTGGTTCTGTGGTTAGCCAGAGGAGACATCTAAAGGACCGGAGCCCCTCTGATCTAAAATGGGAACGCGGTCCCCCTTTCTCTTTCTGATCGCTCTGTCTCGCTCTCTCGCTCTTTTGCTCTCTCCCTCTCACTTTCTGCTTTCCCAGGGTGAGCAATAATGTGCCAGTCAATCGCGGCCCCCTCTCCCAGGTTGGGCAGAGGGGTCTGGGATGCATTGGGGATTCCTATCCCTGAAAGTGCAGTGTGTGTGTCACATGCGCCGGTCATTAATGTTGTGTAAACTCCTATTACGTCCTGTAAAAACTGGTTAGGCGTACTTATGGGATTTTTATAATTGCTAATCATTTGCACTGCTTTGATCGTTCGCCTCTGAAAAATTGGCAACCACTGTTTATATAGAATGTGGGATCATTATTACGTAATTAAAAAAAATATTTATGGCTGCTTCATTTATGCTATTGTGTTAACTAACTGAAGGCGATTCCGGTTAAAATGCTGTTTGTGCGTAAAAAAGATTGCTGAATAATTTTTTTCCCAGCGCATATAAACTTCTACTTGCATGTGTGAAAACATACGTGTGTGTGTGTGTGTGTGTGTGTGTGTGTGTGAATATATATACACACACACACCTTAGCCTGGAGAGAGGTTGCTATAGAAAGTTTGGCTGTCTGGATTGGGAAAGGGCACAGGCGAAGTGCCTAAATGGCTTTCGGGACATGATATAGTCGAGGCTGACTCCTCAGGGCGGCCGGAAGAGCAGCGAGCTCGCCTTATGAGTCTGGCATTGTGTTCTGAATTACAACATGTGCTGCAGTAAATGGGAGAAATTTGCTTTTGGAGATTACCAGAAAATAAGATAGACTTTGTCCCTCAAGGGGAGGCATGTGTTTTTTTTCCTCAAGTGATTCACATACGGATGAATTTTGGAATTATGTCATCCGCCATGCATTCCCTGTTTTCTTCTCTCTTTCTTGGCTTGGGAAAACACGAAGAACTCCAGCTATGCGTGTTGCGTGATTTGTGTTTTGCGCGCCGCTTTCGGAAAGCTCTGGGTTTGATTCCAGCGGCTGCCAGTATAAATACAGCGCCATTGGGTCAGCTTTAGTGGCCCACGTGCGTTATCTATGTCATAGTAATTATTGTCCCATCCTGCGCTCATCATCACTTTTCAATGAGTGGTGGCTTCCCGGCACGAAGCGGTCAGGCTACTTGATTACTCAAGAAGTAGCCTGACCGCTTCGTGCCAGGAAGCCACCACTCCACTTGTGTTTCAGGGGAGGATTTTGTATCATCTTTCAGGAATCGATTCAGATTCATACTATATTGCCCATAAGGCGGTGGACTGGTAGGCCAGAGTAACGGAGAACGTGATGTGGGTGGAAATATGCCGAGTCTGAAGTACCCCCTTTGGGTTGCATCCTGTTCCTGGGTTTTGTACCACAAACACCTTTTAATATCAATTTTATTTCAGTTGAGAGTTAAGTATTGTGTAAGGTCTTAGTGATGGATTGAGTTGCTCATAGTGTGGAGGATGAAGAAGAAACAGCATTTTTGGTCAGCATATAAATAGTTTTGCCAGTAATGAGGGAAACGTAGGCCCTTACCAGGAAGTGTCATACACTGCGGTTTTAGGGCAATTGGATCAAAGGCGATTTCACTGACTTGCACACAAAGGACCCTGAGAACACTCAGAAACGGTTCAAGAATACCTTCTAATGTAACGCCTTATCGCAGTTGTTCCGACTTGACAACAGAACTGAGTGAGGCAGATATCTCTGTGGTGTTTATCAACACGTGGCTTGTGGATGTCCCATTCTGACACATCTGTGCAACAACTGTGACCAATTACGCTTTTCCAGGTTAGTTAGAAAAGGACTATTGTTTTTTTTTTTTTTGTTTTTTTTTAAGACGTGCTGAGTATGGAGGGACATTAGCCACCCTAGTTCCTTCCATAAACATATCTTGCAAACTGGTGCCGTGTTTATTTATTATTTTATTTTGCTCATTGCACTCCGATATTTAAAGTACAACAGGTTTGGCACTGGTGGTGTCTCTCGGCAATGCTGGTTATTATGACATCACCGCGATCATTGCGATTCCTCTCGTCTCCGGCGTGAAATATTTTCATAATTATGCGGCCGTTGGCAGTCGCCCTGGAACTTTTTCATGTCCCTTTAATGAACATGTTTTATTTTGGGGCTTCTGAACAAGGCACATGTTTGGGGAAAATTAATGGAGTGCTTTCATTGTAACATTATGCAGAGCTAAATGTGCTTCGTAACACTTTTGGTATCACAGACCTTGTAAACAGTTCTACTTTTAGAATGATAACAAAAGCAATCTGGGAGCCCATTCCCTTTGTAGTGGGTGAGTTAATTTCTTAGGTATGTGGTTTGTTAAGCACTAAATTACCGAAAGAGATTCAGTTGGGGTATAAAGAAATAAATAAAAGTTCTCTGAATATTTAGCGGATTTTATAACCCAATGTTTGAAGCTAGAGATATGTTGTTTATCGGCCCTGTAAACACAAACATGTACAGTATGTGCTGAATATTTACTTGTGCTGTGATGTGTGGTTTCATAAAAGCAATGGGGCTTGGAAGACATTTTTATAGAAGTATTTTAATTAGAAGTTATACAGTTTTATTTAATGAAGGGATCTGATTTGATTTGTCTGTGTTTGCTGCCAGTTCACAGATGGCAGGCAGATGTGCCCGTGGCTGAATCGCCCACCTGTTGATATCCGAGGTGCAGCAATGACTATGCTGATCAGGTTATCTGTTCCTGTTTAAATACTTGGAGGTGTAGGCGTTGTGTCATTGACATCGGCCTTACCAGATAAACCCCCAAGCAGTGAAAAGGGGAATCTTATTGACCCCATGTTGAAAGTCGTGGCAATAGAGATGAATGACCTACATGTAATGCAAAGCCATCATTTTAGAAATCTGATATAGGGAGAAAAGTATATATATTTCCCTCCTCTAAATATTCGGATTAATGAGAGAGAGAAAATTCTCAAACAAATTTGTGGCCCTCGCTGTTGCACAGCACGTACTTTTTGGGGGAAGCAATATTTTTCCAGTGCAATGCTTTCATTGTTCTAAGATTTTTTACTGCATTAGCTTTTAATTAGCTGTTTTCACTAGGATAATTAATCAGAATGTCACACATGCCGACGGCCTGTGATATTCATCCGTGTCCCGTTTCTGCACATAATCCCCGCGATCCGCCATGGATTCCTGTTGCATTTCTGCGTTCGGAGGGCCCGTCTGACTGATGCAGTGTGAAACGCTGGCTCGGCAGCATAGGCGGCCCTGCGTTTAGTTGAATTCGAGGAGAAAACGAGACTCGCCGCTTTAATCACGCCGTAACGAGTTTCTGCATTTGTTACAGTTTCATTAAAAAACCATTAGCGGCTCATTTTTAACTGGGGTGATTGGTGCTTTTGATGGGAAGAAAGGCAATTTGAGTCAACTGTGATGTGTCTCCACATTCCACAGAAGACGTTGATGGTGAAGTGTAAAGTAAGGGGGAAAAAATGGCTGCGTTACAAACTGGAGCTCCTCCAATGCTTCCCGTATCCTGCCATTCCTTTCTCTCAACCCTGGCTTTATCTCTGCCAGCTGGGATCCATACCCACAAAACTTGTCACCCCCACCCTCCCCAAAAAAACAAGCTCCTTAGTTATTGTATACACTTACATGTGGGGCTCAATGGTGAAGCTAGCCTAAGTGGTGAAAAGCAGTGAAAAGGGAATCTTATTGACTCTGCCTTTTCCTACCTGCCTTTTAGCCAATGTTTGTGTGACATCGTGTCCCTCCAGCCACGCGCATCAGTGTGCACAGAAGCACATGTATGTGCCAGAGCAGACCCTTTGCTGTCAGTTTACAGTTTACGCTTCATTCAGCAGAATCTTTCTGTTTTTATAGCTTCATATTTAGTTAATTGCCCCAGGCTTTTTCTTCTCTTCCAATGACAGATGTTTTCTATTTTCACAATAGGTCGGTTCAAATATCATTTAATATAAACAAAAATTAAACGACTGCGATTTGCACAACAACGTTTGAGTTGGTGTTGACAGGTTTCTACATTGAGGATTAAAAAAACGAAACAACAAAACTTATCTTGTTGCCAATTCTGTTGAGCAGTGTTTTTATCAAAAGACAAATCGATAATCGCAGGTAAATTTCTCAAACGTGATATAATAAATGAATTGGTTTGCCTATTGAAATCAATATAAATGTTAAATAACAGAAATAAATGTTAGCTGACTTTTTAAAAGGCAACGGGAGATTTAAAAGCAAATGAAACGTACGGGTCCCCTAAGATCTGTGAGCTGAAGCCGTTTAACGGTACGATAGGCATTCGTGTTTAGGTATATTGTATAACAGGGAAGTGAACCTTGCACCCTGGAGGTAGACGCACTATATCCGTTCTAGTGGAAGTGGCATATTTGTTCTGCATGCATTGCCTGTTCTTCATTGAGGTTTGCTGCCGTGTTTCCACGGGAACAGTGTTCCCCTCCCTTCCTCACTCTCAGCCGGGCATCCTGATTTCTGTGCTGCAGCCCCTCTGTGCCACCCCACAGCCCGTGGCACGGCGTGGGTACGGGGCCTCCGGGCTGCCTCTGGGGCGGTTTCCGCTGAGCCGCGACGCGGAGGACATGCTTCCGCCGTGTCCCACCTGAGAGGTGTCTGTTTGCGTCAGCCAGATAAGGAGGGATCGGGTTTCTTGTTCGTGCTTGTTTTGAAGTCACACGGAGTTCATTGAGGTTATAAAAAGCAACAAATAACAAAGTGGTTGCTTTCAAATGCACCATTGAATCACCTTTAAACAGGGTGAAATTTACACGTTCCTAGCTGTCTTTATGCCCCCCTTCTTCTTGAGTAAAACATTTGAGTCTTCACCATTGTGTCGTTTATGTTCCAAGGAAAATTTGATCTTAGGAAAACTGCAAACCAAATGTGCTTCTGCTTTGTTTGGATTGAGGCAAATTGATGTTGAAATGATAGCCTTGAAGGCTGTTAGAAATGCCAGATTTAAGTTCCTTAATATTTTGGGTCGTTCTCTGTCTAGTTATCTAGCCTAAAAATCCCTTTACAAATTAAAAATGACATATAATTTTTATTACTTTTTTCCTTTTCAATACCAAATACTGAAAAGAAACCAGCAGCCGATGAGAGACTTAAGTGTACGGGTGCGTGTATTGGGAGAGCTCTTGTTGCGTGTTTATGTCAGCGTAGGGTGGGTCTCTCCTGCCTCTGGGTGTTCCCTCTGTAAAGTGGAGCCCTCCTGACAGGGCCACCGTGCAGCCAGTCTGAGAGCCAGACGTCTGTGGATCAAGCGGGGTCACTCCCTGCACTTCCTGTGCCGTGACTCTCCCCTGGTGCCCGCTTACCTTACTGAAAGGGGGAGGGTCCCTGTCCTCAGTTAGTTAGAGGCTCCGCCTGGGGGGCGAGGGGAGCGAGGCCAGGAGGCCCAGGACGTGGCCGGAGTTCAGCGGCAGGGCTCCGCGCTCTGTGCCGTCATATTTGCGCGACAGCTGAGTTGATTTGCCTCCTGGCAAGCCTCCATAGCCCTTCTGTGGCATCCGAGGTATCGTCTTACCCGACAGCAGCTGAGGCGGGCTCAGTCTGTCTCGGGGCTTCCCCCAGAAATGTATCTTTCACCCCCGTGAGAGGCTGTGGCTCATTCTCTTCTGACGGGTGACACTGAGTGCTCGTTGACCTTCCTGAAACCGCTGTTACGAGTGCCAGAGCTGAACTTGCTCGTTTTTGTAGTCAGGGATATGTATAGAAGGAAACCCAGCTCTAGTTTGTATTCAGCGTAGAACATTATGACCAAAACAAAACCTTAACAATGTTTATTCTATTCTTTTTCCATGTTTACTTCAGAGGTGATGCTTTGAAATGATTGAGCAATCAGCAAACAACCTTTTTTTAAATTATTATTATTGCCATTTTCAAAAATTTCAGCATAATGAACTATTTATTATTTCTCCCCTTTTATTTACCAATTCCCACTCTCTGCAGTGGGGAAAAAGCTGATTGTGAGCATTTTGTCCGATTGGGCCGTGCTGCACTCAGTATAAATATTATGAGCAGCGATCCTTTTGCAGCGTTTCTGTATAATTTTACGGAGCTGGGCAAATGGCGTCTTTGCGAGTGGCCACCTCCGAATTATGCAAAGTATGTTCAAAAAGGTAACCTTCATTACTGCACTGCGAAGCTCATTACGTCGCGTCAAATGGGGGGCGGCCAGATGTGATTAATTTTGACACCTTTGCTGTTTACATTACTCAGGATAACTGTGACTTTTGAGACCCCGCGATTTTTATCCACTGCTAAATGTTAACCAGATGTGATCCTGCACCATTTTGACTGTCTGCAGAAGCTTTTTTTTTTTTGACTGCGAAAAGGCTACATTGCTTTATAAACTCTAATCAATGCCACATTGACAGTACTCCTTTTTTTTTTTTTTCCTCCCCCCTTCTCCTTATTTCTTCAAAGTCAGATTACCGGGTTGGTTTTTTGCTATTATAGGAGGCTGCTTTCCTTGCAGGACCTACGGTATTATGGAGGAAAAAAGGAAAGTAAAAAATTATGGTTCATTCACAAAAAATTGGTCTTTGCTGGGGATTATGTAATACATAGGAGATCTTTTCACATATTCTTTAGCGGGTAAGCAAACACAAAATTGGCATGGCAGTCATTCGATACTTTAAATCCCACTTATAATTTCAGCAGTGCAAACGGGCCTTTCTGCCATCGGTACGGACTGTGTTTTTTTAAAAGGGAGGAATTTTCATTGCCGGAGAGATATTAACGACCATAGCATATTGGGATTTCTATTACTTGGTGGCTGTTGTGTTTCGGGTTGGCTTGCATTGGGTACACTCGATCTAGCACGGATTGGGCTGGCTTTGTTGTGGGAGCAGTTTGGGGTTAATAGCCCTCGTTGAGTGGCGTTGACTGCTTTTTCAGCGGTTCCGCCATCACTTCCCCTGCCTCGTCTCTTCACAACTGAGCACTTTTACTCAGCGCTCTCACGTTGTTAGGGCTATAAATAACTTCAGCTCGCCTTCTTTCGTTTATCTCTGAGCCCATCACTGAGGAGATGTTAGTTTCCTCCTCATTCCAACCTCTGGCTTTCTAACATTCCTTTTTCCCTGCACGTCGGGTGTCTGGACGTTACGGGGAGAGAGGTCTTTGTGCTTTTCATCCCGGGACGTTTGTTTGCAGAGCCGTAAAGGTTGCGATTATGGGGGGCGGCGGCGGCGGCGGCGGCGACGACGACGGCCTTCCCAGCGGTTGAGCGGCCCTGCTCATTATTTGTTGCCGTTTGTTTTCCAGGACGATCACGAGAGCTGCGGCTCCAGCTCCACCAGCCGCAGTGCCTCGGAGAGCGCCAAATTGCTGGCCAAGCCCCGCCGCATCCAGCAGGCAGCTCCCAGTGACCCGGACCTTCCCCCGGGTGAGCTGACCAGGCCTTGGGGGGGGGGGGGCGTCGATGGTGCTCAATCAGTTACAGACAGCCGTTATCAGCAAGGCCACCTGACCGCATGCCTTTTTCTGAACAAGGACGACAAGCTTGCTTGTGTCCTTTACATCAGTTTGCTGTTATAATTATAATATCCTTTATGATCACAAAATACATTTTTTTTAATTTTAGATTATTCGAAACAGGATCTTGTGCGGTTTAATTTATCAACCCAAGTTGAAAAATGTAACATTGCATGGCTTTGGATCCAACAAATATAGAAATACTGTGCATTCAGAACGGATTCAAATTAGCATAGTATATTTTCATATACATACTTCAATTACTTTTCAATCCATACATGCTGGCAATCTTTAATTAATGTCAAGATGTTTGACATACTATTGGCCCTTTAGAGAAGAATGCATGAATAATAATGATTCCCACAAGTTAAAGTAAACAAGACTACGTTAAGTATACAGGGATGGGACTGTGTTTTAAACTCTTCATGGATCATTTTATAATCACATAAGTATCATTTGATTTTACACATTAATTTTAATTTTTTTGTTTTGTTGTTGTTAACCACCAGTTATGAAAAGGATTGCACTCATCCTACAGGTCAATATTGTTTAGTAGTGCTGGGACCTCCTGGGGTAGTGGTGCTGTGCAGAACTTTACACACTGAAGAGCTTGTACAGACACAGGTTTTTCAGGGCAGCAATGAAAAAACACCCATCCATAGTGCTTTAGACATTAAATGGAATTTAGCGGGTGGGTTGGTTGGGGGGATCTTAAACAAAACTATGCAGCAGACAGTTGGGGTCAGCCACTTGGTGACCTGACAAATAAACCCTAGTCGCAACTGTGTAGCTAGTCTTTTAGGCCAAGGGACTCTCCAGCTTACCAGTGCTTGAGTCTGCTGGACAGACTCGAGGGAGGGGGATTGGAGAGCGGTTATACAAGTTATTGCTCGGAGGGTTCCCTTGGTACTCTCCTCTTTTCTGATGATTCACTGGGGGGGAGGGAGACAGTATATCACATACAGGTGACAATGCCCTGAATGATATAACCTAGGATTGACAGGGCTGATAATTTTGTCTTTTGAATAATGGCGGGACGTTGCATTCCCAGCCAGGCTACAATATAATTTGTTTTTTATAGCTGAATATTACAAGTACAACAATGATGTCATTGATGACAGATATAATATATATCTGATATTAGGTACTGTTGTTTTATCACAAGATGTGAATTCCTAATTGGTAGTCGCATGTCCTTTTTTCTCAGACAGACTGTTACTGGCGAAAAATGTTAACGCTGCTTCCTTCTGAAGCCCTCAGGACACTGTTGACCAGGTCCCTGCAGACACACGAACAAGAAAATCCTGCCTAACGTTCAGGCAAAGGACACTGAGGGAGGAACCCACAGAGCTCACTCTGTACATAAAACCTCTCTAGTGCTGTGCTCATGTAACCAGGGGTTGCCAGATCATAGGGCTCAATATAGGGAGAGTACCCTGACAGACTCAGACACTCAGGATGCCTAAACTTAGGGTTGATTAATTAAATGGCTCTCGGATGAATAGGAGACGGCCAAACACAGACATGTACTGGACGTACTGGAAGCGCATCTGTGTATTAGCTCTACTCCTCTTTAAAAGCGACCATAACAAAGCACAGAAAATGCTCTGCATGAATTATACCGCAATTTCGCTGTAAGTTCTCACATACTGGTTGCATTTAAACTCGCATCCTGCGGCAGAAAAAAAATTAGTTAATTCATATGATATGGGTTGCCTGTTACACAAGACCCACTGCAATGAATGATTTTACCTAAGGCTGTCCTGAGAGTGAAGTTTCCAGTTACTTGTGTTTTTTTGCCACTAGAGTTTGGTAGGAAATGCTTTAAATA